>SNVD02004331.1:0-20119 GCA_013180625.2 Boswellia sacra | reverse complement strand
CTTGACCCATGTTTCAAAATGCACAAGTGTTTGTACTAGAGTCTCCACTTTAATGGTTAAGACACACTATCCCCATTGAGACAAACAGCATAACAATCTTGTCGAAACAAAGTGCCCAACTTTGTTTATGGGTTGTCAACATAATTTGAGCAATGATAAAGTTCTGTCTCCCATATATAAACACCGTATATAAACATATACTTTATGAATATACAAGCTTTGAATTCTTAGATGTTAATAACATTAAACTTTTTAATATACTAACATCTCATAGAGCAAAACATTCTTTTATTCGTATAATAATTTTATTACCAAAAAAACAAGCTAACTCTTAGAACATAGCCCTAACATGTACACCCTTAAATTATGGCTCACTGCTTATAAACAATAATAATACAGATAATATGGCACACAAGTAATAATATTAAGAGTAATACTACTCTTAACTACTTATACAAACTTACATATACAAACTGATGTGACATGATATGTTTAATAAATAAATGTAGTGCTTAGATACATATATGATATTAATTAAGATGAGTGATATGGTGATCATATAAGGATGTGATATCAGTTTGTATAAGTAGTTTGTAAGAATATTATCATTATAAATGGCCTATAAAAATAGCATCATTTTAACAATAAAGGTAATATGGTACATAACTAACCTTTAAGTCGCATTACACTTTAACATTTTACACATGTTGATCGGGTGATCATTGGAGCATGATAACAATAAAAGGGATCCACATCCGACCCCCCAGTATTTGAGAAAGACAATCAAGCCCCCACTTTTTAGTGATTGGCCCCAATTGTTGTTAACGATATGTTAATATTAATGGATGACCACGAAATACCATTTTTGCCCTTTAAAAATGATCAAACACTTCACTCTTATATAGAAAATGACATAATACTCCACTCCCCAATTAAAAATAAAAATACTTCAATTCCATTAAAAAAAATCTCACACATATTTAATTTAAGAAAATAAAATTTGAAAGAAAAATACCCCAAAAGCCATTGCCATCGTAAATCTAGTCCCAGCTTAATCCCTAGGTGACTAAGGTAATGCTACGACCCCAAAAGTTTGCTTTGGTGTATCAAGGCCCTAAACTAAAATTCAATAAGGCACCAAAATTTTGTTTCAGTTACTTAAGGTCCCATATTTTATAGAACCTCAAAAATAATTATGAAATATTTGTTTTTCATAATCTACATAATCAAGTTTCTTTCTCAAAAAACATTTCCACACTAAAATTTAAGTTTAACAGAGTTATTGTGCCACAAATATCTTTCTTTCCCAACAATTAATTTTATTAGAAATATCATATAATAAAATAATTAGTATTTTATCTCTAAATTTAGATGAAAATTTCTTTTCAAATTTCAAAGATACCTAGATAATAATTAATGCTTATTATTGAAACAAATCAAATAGTATGAATAAATTAAGCTTTTAAAGCGCTCGCACACACATATATATTAATGTTACAAATTTATCTTTCGATTTTATATTTGTAAACTCTCTTGTATTCTTACAAGATTACTAAAAAAGATAGTATATTATCTAACTATAATTTTAGTTTCTATAACTGTCTACTTATTATTTTTAAAAATCTATTAATATTATTTTATTTATTTAATTTTTAATTTTAGGCATGTTTACTAGAAAATATGATCGACAAAAAATTAAGAAACTAATTTGAAAAATAAGATAAACCCTAAAACAAAGCCTGTTGATAAATATATACAAAAAGAAATAAAAATATATTAACATGAATTTAAAATGAAATAGATAATATAATATAATAATGACAAAATTATTAAATAAAAAATTAAAATATTAGTAAAATTTTTTTAATTTTCCATTATGCAATTTTCGCTTTAGGCCAAAACCCCTTCAGCCGGCACTGCGTAAATCTCTCTCTCTCTCTATCCGCTCTTTCCTCTTCGCTCACACACTCTCTCTCTCTCTCCTTTCTCTCTCTACCCGCTCCTCCCTCTTCGCAACTCTCTCTCTTCTCTGCTCTTTCCTCTCGTTTTGCTTTTTAATTCGATATTTAAATCAAATTGGTGCGATGGCCTGTGGGAGTGGAATTTTGGATCTAGTGCAAGGGCTTGCCAACTTATTGTTCTAGAAGAGTGTTAAGGGGCTTGTGAATGCTACCTCTTCTACAGCCTACTCAACTGGGAATGAAGCAATGCAGTGAAGTTTGGAGTGGAGCTTAGAAATTTTGGTGCGATGGGTAGCAGTGGACTGGGCGAAGGTAATTTGATTTGACTGGAAATTTTGGGCTGTGGTGGCTGGCTTAGGCTTGTGGCAGTTGTAATTTAGTTTAGATTTCTGGCGACTGGGATTTTCTGCTTGTTGGATAACGGCTAGAGGTTGAAAAAAGTCCGTCCGACCACATATCTTAATATTCGACACATGGCCCCCCAAACTTAACAGTAAAATATCATATTTCTGCGTAACATATTTCGGTAATCTGCATATTGTACCCCACCTCAGTCACGCTTACCAATTTAGAGGGTTGACTAAATTTTACGTTTTTTTAATATTCACAATCTAGTCCAAATTTTCACTTAATAAAGGGAAAAAATTTTCCGCTTTTTAAATAATTCTTTTTTTATTATGACTTTTTTCTTTAATGTATAAATCTTTATATTTAAGTAACTACTTTTTGGGATTTCTCTAAAAAAAATCACAAAGTAAACAAATTTAAATTTAGTTGTTTTGAACATTTTAGTAATTTGATATTCTTATTTTTATCATTATATCAAGGTTTTATATTTGCAATTCTCAACCTTAAATTTTCAAGGTGAGTAGATAAGTAAAACTAGGATAAATTCTCAATGACATTGCTGTTTAATAAAAATTATGATTTGAATCTATTTAGTTATTTTTATTTTTTATGTGTATTATTGAATTAAAATATTGACCCAATCATTTTTTATTTTGATTAATCATATTTTATATAAAATGTTATTTTTTATTGGTTGTGTAAATCTTAAATATTAAATTAGTTTAACTTATCAATTAATATATTTTTTCATATTTAAAAGTTAAAAAATATTTTACCTCTTCGCCCCCTAAAGCTGAAATCCTTGCTCCGTCCCTAGCTATGTTGGTTGGTGGCGCTGGGTTGTCCCATTTCTTTGGGTTTAGCGGTGGGACTAGTTGTTTTCTCAACTGCAGCTTAGGAGGCTTTTGTGTGCAGGGGCAGATCTAGACTACAGATCTACACTTAAACATATAGAGGGATCAGTTGAAACAAATCAGAAATTACAGGGGCCAATGGGGACAGTAATGGTTGGGTTAACATTAAATAATTTTATAATAAAATCTTTGAAATTTTCAAACCTTTTAGGGCCAAGACCCCTGCCACTAGGAATGGCAATTTTATTCACGTATCCACGTATCCATATAACCATACCCTAATGGAGAGGGAATGTATATCATTTTTATATATTTAGATAGGTTAAAGATATAAAAAATTAGACCCTAAAGGTTTGGGTAGGGTAAGGTTATGAGTCTAAATCCTACCCATACCCTACTCATATCCTTCATGCCCTTTAAATACCATATTAAATAAATTATTAATATTAATTAAATAAAATATAAAAAGTTTGATAACTAAAGTATAAAACTATATCGTTTTAATATAACTTAAAATACATTTAATGCTAAATTTAATTATTGTTTCATCATTTGATGTTACAGGAGTTGTCGAGTTGGGATTAAAATCATGATTGATGACTA
This sequence comes from Boswellia sacra, assembly GCA_013180625.2. NCBI lineage: Eukaryota > Viridiplantae > Streptophyta > Magnoliopsida > Sapindales > Burseraceae > Boswellia > Boswellia sacra. The sequence continues at coordinate 16,353 of SNVD02004331.1, read as the reverse complement.
CAAGAAGAAGATCTCGAAAGATTTTAACATTACTTTTTTTATGGTCCTTTTAGTTTTTTTTTTTGGTTAATTGTTTTTAGGATAAATTACAAGAGAAAATCATGAAGCTTTTGTTAGTTAAGTGTTTTTTTAATTATTAGTTAGAGTTTTGAGTCATATTTGGATTTTATTCAATATAATTAAATTATTAGTATTTATTTTTTGACGGATTCTATGGTTATCTTTTTATAAATGGGTAGGGTATGATTTTTCATTAATGGATATGGGTAAAGTATGGGTATGAAATTTAAGACCCTTGAAGGGTATGAGTAAAATATGGGTATCAAATTTTTAATAAAGGTAGGGTATGGCATCCATTGCCATCCCTGCCTACCACCAAATAGATCCACACTTGTTTGTATCGTGATGTCTTTTTTTTTTCAATTTATTTCTTGTTTTGGTTATTGATTTTATTTCCCATAATGTAGTTGTTGGATTTGATATTAGATTTTGGGTTGGGATGATTAAAAGGACGAGGACATGGAGTAGTTTTAGGTGAGGATGGCCAAAGCTTTATTAAGAGGAGATTAACTTGTTAATAGGGTTGGCAAAAATACCCGAACGGGGCTGGCTAACTGGATCTTCAGCTTAGTGCTGCCAGGGAATTGCTCAAAATTCCAGGGATTTCGCTAAGGATGAGGATGAGAAAGCCAGGATAGGCAAAGGGCGGGGATCATGCTCCTCGGCCCGCTCTAGCCTGGAATATACAATTAATTTAAAAAATGAGTGTTGCTATTTGAGCCCCTTTAAATCTCTTTTATATAAATATTATGGGTATTAAAGAAAGTATACTTATAAATTTAATTTTGAAATATATCTTAATTAAAGTGGGGCTTAGTCTTTTAATTGGTTTTTTTTACCAAAAAAAAAACTTATCTTTATTTCTAAAACTTATTTCAATGCTGTCAAAAATTCCACTCTTCTTCTTAAAACATATTATTTTCTAGGATTTTGCTATTATGTGTTAAATACACTAAGTTCAAATTTTGATTTTGTTTTACCTCTATAAATTGTTAAGTTGAATTATCTTTTTAAATAATGACACAAGTTTTTAATTTAGTTACATTAAACTGATGCGTGGAATATTTTTAATCATTTACAATAGATTAATAATCTCAATTCATTTAAATATGTAACAAATATATTTGTTCAATTACAGTGAACTGAACAAATCAAAGATATTTAATTTGTGGCAATCGAAAAAAAAAATTGAACTTACTTTTCTTTGTTATTTTATTCTAAGTGTTTAAATTCATCTCAAATCATTTCGAAGTCTCAATATAAATATAAAACATCCATTTCAAATAGACCTTCATGTATTTCAAATAGATCTTGAAAGAGAAAAAGAAATATTTATAAATTTAAGAAAAAAGAGTAAATGAAATATATGCGAAAACATGAGAACTATTTTAATACATATGTATTGTTTATTCATTTTTATCTAAGTCATTTTTTTTAATTTTATTTTTAATAAAGACGGGGCCTTAAGAAAGATTTATGAGAGCTCCAATAACATCATTTATTAAAAATTTTAATTTTAATTTTGAGTTTTTCTATTTGAACCCCGTTTTACATCTCATCAACCCCCACTGCTTCATTTAGGGAGGGTACAATGGAAAACAAAAAATAGAAATTATGCCTACAGAAATTTTTCAGTCGCACACCTTCAGACATTTTCCATATTGGCTTCCTTTAAGACGCAATTTTACTGTTTTCTAATTTACTTGCTGATGAACACTTAAATATGCATGTTTAATAAGAGTTTAGTTTTTCATATTGCATTAATAGTGTCATTAAATTCCTCAATTTAAGTATATTTGTAGCATTTGCATCTTTGGAATTAATTTCTCTTAATTTTGGTTTTGTTACAGGTTCGGTAAAATGGGCATAACTCTCTATTTATAGATCAGAATAGTGCAATTCTTAATGTTTTGGAAAGCTGATTTAATTGTCTACAAGATTGCATTTCACAAGAATCATCAAATTCGGGCTCTAAGTGGACCAAAATTGGGCTTGAAGTGAACCCATCTACAGTCTCGGCCCAGTCTGACCAGGCCTCAGTATTTGAACCGTATCTCTCAAAATACGTATCCAAATTGTGCAAATCAATATGTTATAGAAAGCTGAGAGAAATATCTACAACTTTCATGAAGACATGTGATTAAAATTCACAACATTTCGATGCAAAAATTGATGGTCAAAGTCGGTGCCTAATGATCCCAATTGTCAAAGATATTTACAACTAATATTTGACAATTTTGCCCTTGTAATTTGACAAGTTTGTCCCTGGATGTATCTATAAATAGAGGTTCCTTGTGACCCATTAGGACATCTTGGCCTTGGCTGGAACATTTTGGCTTTGGCTAGGATCTTGTATTGTGTTTTGTGTGTTTATGTTATTAATGAATTTTCTTTTTCTTACATTTTATTTTCTTTATATTATAATGTTCTTCTAATTTTTCTTTTGCTAAGGTGAAAGGGTGAAACCCTTGATATGAGAATAAGGATTCTCTAACCCTTAATATGTGCTTAATAATCTTAATCTTATAATGTTTATTCAATATGATTTATATTTAATTTCTTAATCAATTTTGACACCACTCGTAAAGTGGAGGTCTTCATCCATTGTCGACAATCCTTGGCACATCAAATGCTTGGATCCTTTCTAGATGATGTATGGTTATTCATTACCGACACGAATCTAGTTAGGAACCTTGATTTGTTGTAGACATATGATGATTGGCACATTGGATGCTTGAACCCATTTACAAGAAGTGGTATAAATATTGGTAACGAAACAAATATAATTCATATAATTAAAATGGGCTAATTATCCTTATTTGAAATATCAAGGGCGGATCCCCTAACCTTAGCCTTCATTGTTATTGTGTTAATTCCTCTTGTATTTTAATTATTCTATTGTTTATGAACTTTTTATTTTATTTACTATGGTAGGTTTACCACCTTATGAAATTGTTCTTTAATTTACTATGGTTGGTTATACCACCTATTTCCATGGATGGTTTTACCCCCTCTTGCTTTTTGTTTTATATTTGAATGGTCGGAAATACCGCCTACCATCTTACATATTTATTGATATTCTCTTGTTATTTCTTTGAATCATCCATATCACATTTGTTTAGCTTATAATTTGTAACGCTTAAATTCCCTTCCTTGTGGATCGACCCCGGTCTTACCGGGTTCATTACTTCGACACTCCTATACTTGGGAGACAATCCCTTTTTCGGATGTGTCAAGTTTTTGGCGCCGTTGCCGGGGAAGGTAAAAATTGGCGTGCAAAATTATAAGTGTTCTCTTTTCTCATCTTAGATCTAAATTTTTTATTTTTGTGTGTTCATCTTTTTCTCTCTTTTCTTCTCCCTTTCTTGCATGAAAATTTGGTCACGAACATCTAGTGGTAGACTTGTTAAAAAAACATCATCTTCCTTAGAAAACATGGCCAACAATCATGAAGAAATATTCACGGATGAAGGGGACAACCGTTCGCAACAAAATGATCAAAACCAACGAAGAACCCTCGGAAACTAAATGAATCCGGTAAGGACTAGTGCACCATCTTGTGTAGTTTCTCCTCCAGATTCAATCCATTTCAATTTCAAACCAAGTTTTGTTCGACTTCTACCCCCTTTTCATGGCCTTGACATGGAGAACCCACATTCCCACTTGAAACTCTTTGAAGAGGTATGTAGCTCCTACACTGACCCAAATTGTAGCATAAACACCATAAGATTAAAGCTTTTTTCTTTTTCTTTAAAAGATAAAGCTAGAACATGGCTACAAAATTTGAGGTCGAATTCCATTAGTTCATGGGATGAGATGAAACAAAAATTTTTGAAAAAAATTTTTCCTACCCATAGAACAAATTCTCTTAAAAGGCAAATTTTTGATTTCTCTCAGAAACAAGGGGAAACCCTTTACCGATGTTGGGATAGATATAAGGAACTACTTAATACCTGTCCTCACCATAGTTTTGAAACTTAGAGAATAGTTGCACACTTCTATGAAGGGTTAACACCTCAAGATAGGCAACTAGTAGAATTAATGTGTAGAGGAGAATTTAAAGAAAAAGACCTTGAGGAAGCACTTGACTTCCTAGATTCCTTAGCAGAAAAGGCACAAAATTGGGACACTGCTGGCACCTATGAGGTACCAAGCAAGCCCCAAACCTCGACATCCAATAGAGGTATTTACAACTTCATGGAAGACCATGACCTTCAATCCAATATGCATCCCTAGCTAGAAAAGTCGAGGCTTTAGAATGAAAAGGATTGGTCAATTGATTATATTTCAAGAAAATGTCTGTAAGCATGTTGTGATACAATAGACAATTCTACTGATATTGTCCACTTTGCCTGCTTAGGGAATGTCTCCATGAAGAATCCAACGCCTTGACAAGTTCAAAGCCAAATCACAATCCAGTATTCCAAACTACATCCTGGTTGGAGAAATCAGCCAAATTTTAGATGGATAATGATAAGCATGCACAATCTTCCAAGTCCCTTTCAACGACGACATAATTTCAAAATTCTCATGATCATGCATATGCTCCTCCTCCTAGGTATGACTTGGAAGAAACATTGCATTCATTCATTACAAAGCAAGAGACTTTCAATAGTCAAACTACTCAAACACGAGCAAATTTGTCAGAAACTCTTGCAAAATTTGCATCTACATGTAGCATCCAAGAGAAAGAAAAATTTCCTTCTCAAACATTGCAAAACCCCAAAGATCAATCTAACTCAAATGCAGGGAATTCAAATAACCATTATTTTGACCAAGCCAAGTTAGTCATGACCCTTTAGCAATGGTGAAGGTTGTTGAAACACATTCCTAGCCTTGTGAAAAAAGAAATCGATCTCTAAAGGAACGAAAAGGCTGCCACCAACCCTAGCGAGAGGAAACCAAATCCTCATCTGTGCCTCCATTTCCTCAAGCATTAGCCACACAAAAGAAGCCAACTCACAATTCTGAAATCTTTTAAATTTTCAAACAGGTAAAGGTCAACATTCCCTTGCTTGATGTGATCAAACAGGTACCTTCTTATGCAAAATTTTTGAAAGACTTGTGCACTGTAAAAAGAAAAATAAATGTGAAAAAGAAGGCCTTTCTAGCCGAGCAAGTAAGTGCTATTCTTCAAAATAATAATACAGTGAAATATAAGGATCCAGGTTGTCCTACAATTTCATGTGTTATTGGAGACCATAAAATTGAACAAGCTTACTTGATCTTGGTGCTAGTGTGAATTTGCTTCCATACTCGGTTTTTCAAAAACTCAATCTAGGTGAGTTAAAACCAACTTCTGTGACTCTTTTGCTTGCTGATAGATCAATTAAAGTACCAAGAGGAGTAGTAGAAGATGTGTTAGTTCAAGTCGATAAATTCATTTACCCAGTGGATTTTATCGTCTTTGACACACAACCAGTGGAAGTAAGCAATTCAATTCCTGTTATTTTAGGGCGTCCATTTCTAGCTACTTCTAATGCTTTGATTAATTGCAGGAATGGAGTCATGAAGCTATCATTTGGGAACATGACATTAGAACTTAATGTTTTTTATATGTGCAAACAACCAAATGAAGAAGAAGATGAAGTTGATGAAGCCAATATAATTGAATCTATTGTGGAAGATCACATCCAAAAAGGGAGTTCTTCTGACCCTTTGGAAACTTCTCTAGTGATTTCATTAGAATCAAGCATGGAACTAGAGTCTGATCTTTCTGATATATGCTCTTTATTGGATTGTGCACAGGTGATGGAAAAAGGCTCAAAATCAATATTTGAAGAATTGGGCAAATGAATGAAAGCAAGGAAGATGAAGCTCCGAAGCTAGAATTGAAGCCTTACCTGAAGGACTGAAATATGCATATCTTGGGGAGATTCAGACATATCCGATGGTAATTTCTTCATCCCTCACATGCGAGCAACAAGGTAAGTTGATAGAAGTGCTTAAAAGGCATAAAAATGCAATTGGGGACTTTAAAAGATATAAACGGCTAACCCTTTAATCTGCACACATATAATACATTTAGAGGAAAATGCCAAAACATCTCAACAACCTCAAAGGAGAGTAAATCCACACATGAAGGAGGTCATTAGGGCTGAAGTTCTCAAACTACTTGATGTGGGAATTATCTATCCTATTTCTGATAGTAAGTTGTTAAGCCCTACACAAGTAGTACCTAAGAAATCTGGCATTACAGTAGTTAAAAATGAAAAGGGTGAATTATTGCCAACTCGTGTCTCATCTAGTTGGAGAGATGTGCATTGATTATAAGAAAATTAAATGCTGTCGACTAGAAAAACCATTTTCCCTTACCCTTCCTTTGACCAACTCTTGAAAGAGTACGAAACCCCCTACTAACTCTGACTGTCTTTCCTTGATGGATACTCCCAGGCTACCTTCAAATCCCCATTGCACTTGAAGACCAAGAAAAGACCACATTCACGTGCCCCTTCGGCACTTTTGCATTTAGGAGAATGCCTTTGGACTTTGTAATGCCCCAGCCACTTTTCAAAGATGCATGTTAAGCATTTTCAGTGACATGGTTGAGTATTGTTTAGAAGTTTTCATGGATGATTTAACTGTCTTTGGAAACTCTTTTGATAATTGTCTTGAAAATTTAGAAAAAGTCCTAAAAAGGTGTGTAGAAAAAGGTCTTATTTTGAATTGGGAAAAATGTCATTATATGGTCACTTCAGGAATTGTTTTAGGTCATGTGGTGTCTTCTAAAGGACTTGAAGTGGATAAAGCAAAAGTGGAATTAATTTCCCATTTGCCTCCACCAAAAACAGTTAAAGAGGTTCGTTCATTCTTAGGGCATGCTGATTTTATAGGAGGTTCATAAGAAATTTCAGTGCTATATCTAAACCTCTTTGTAACCTCTTAATAAAAGATACTTCCTTTGAATGGACTCAAAAATGTCAAAATGCCTTTGATACATTAATTAGACTTTTAACAACTGCTCCAATTATGCAATCTCCTGATTTGGTCCTTGCCTTTTGAATTGATGTGTGATGCAAGTGACTATGCCGTTGGTGCTGTCTTAGAACAAAGAAAAGAAGGTAAGCCTTATGTAATATACTATGCAAGTAGGACTTTAAACGATGCACAAATGAATTACACAACAACTGAGAAAGAACTACTTGCAGTAGTATTTGCATTGGACAAATTTCGATCTTTTTTAATTGGCTCTCCAACAATTGTTTACACTGACCATGCAGCTGTGAGATATTTAATGACTACACAGGATGCAAAACCTAGATTGATACCGGTGGATCTTATTGATCTAAGATTCAACATCACAATAAGATAAGAAGGATCCAAAATGTCGTTGCTAAGATCATCTTTCAAGACTAACGCAGAGACATTAATTGAAACTTCACCTATCAATGATTCTTTTCCAAAGGGATGATTTTTATTTTCCTGTTGCTAACTGTACCTTGGGTTTGGCTACATTGTAAATTTTCTTGTCGACAGGGAAAATGCCACCTCATTGGAATGCTCAAGACAAAAGAAAATTTTTAACCGAGGTGAAAATTTTTTACTGGGATGACCCATATCTGTTCAAATATTGTCCAGACCAAATAATGAGAAGATGCATACCCGACAATGAGGTAAGTAGTGTCATTAACTTTTGTCATTCTGAAGCATGTGGAGGACATTTTTCATCTAGAAAAACAGCTGCTAAGATCTTACAATGTGGAGTTTATTGGCCCACCTTATTTAAAGATGCACATGCATTTTGCAAAACGTGTGAAAATTGTCAAGAATTGGGATCAATTTCAAAAAGAAACATGATGCCTTTGATCCCTTCTTGTCGTTTGAAACTTTGACTGCTGGGGTATTTGATTTTATGTGACCCTTTCCACCGTCATTTGGTTTTCGTGGACTCCTTGTTTGCGTGGACTTGTTTCAAAATGGTCGCGGCAAATTCCATGTCGAAAAATGATCACAAAACAGTTGTCAAATTACTTGAAGGAGAATATCTTATGTAGATTTGGAATTCCTCCAGCCATTATTAGTGATAGGGGTACACATTTTTGTAACAAACCATTTGAAACCCTAATGAAGAAATATGGAATAACCCATAAACTTTCTACACCTTATCACCTGCAAACAAGTGGACAAGTTGAATTAGCTAATAGGGAGATAAAACAGATCTTAGAAAAAATGTTTTCCCCAAACAGTAAAGATTGGTCTTTAAGAATTAATGATGCACTTTGGGCTTACCGAACTGCTTTTAAAACATCATTGTGATGTCTTCCTTATAGAATTAGTTTATGGAAAACGTTGTCACTTGCCAGTGGAAATTGACCTAAAGACTTATTGCCATTAAAACATTTAACGACAAACTGAATGATGCTTGCAAATTACGTAAACTCCAACTGAGTGAACTTGAAGAAATCAGGAATGAGGCTTATGAAAATTCTAAAATCTACAAAGAAAAATGAAGGTTTTTCATGACAAATCCATTGTTAGAAAATCTTTTGAACCTTCACAAAAAGTTCTTTTGTATGATTCAAGATTGCACTTGTTTCCTGGTAAACTTCGGTCTCGTTGGACTGGGCCTTTCATTGTTAAAAATGTTTTTCCTCATGGAGCAGTTGAAATTGAGAACCCAAAGAATGGTAATGTGTTTAAAGTTAATGGACAACGGTTAAAACCATTCTTTGAAAATTTTGACCAAATGAAAAGTCCATTGCTTTAGTCGTCCTTTTTAAGGAATTGAATTATTTCCCGTCGAGTGGGCGGATACGGTACTTCCGTGCCTATTAAAAGTCGGGTTTTTCATTCCCTAACAACTGTTGCTCTCACCTTGCATCCACTTTCTTTTTCTTCTCTCTCATTTTTCTTCACATGGGATCCTGATGACCTTAAATATGCATATTTAATAAGAGTTTAGTTCATCATATTGCATTAATAGTGTCATTATATTCCTCAACTTAAGCATATTTGTAGCATTTGCATCTTTGGAATTAATTTCTCTTAATTTTGGTTTTGTTATAGGTTCGGTAAAAGGGGCATAACTCTCTATTTATAGATCAGAATGGTGCAATTCTTAATGTTTTGGAAAGCTGATTCAATTGTCTACAAGATTGCATTTCACAAGCATCATCAAATTCGGGCTCTTAGTGGACCAAAATGGGGCTTGAAGTGAACCCATCTACAGTCTCGGCCCAGTCTGACCAGGCCTCAGTATTTGGACCGTATCTCTCAAAATATGTATCCAAATTGTGAAAATCAATATGTTCTAGAAAGCTGAGAGAAATATCTACAACTTTAATGAAGACATGTGATTAAAATTCACAACATTTCGATGTCAAAATTGATGGTCAAAGTCGGTGCCTAATGATCCCAATTGTCAAAGATATTTACAACTAATATTTGACAATTATGCCCTGTAATTTGACAAGTTTGCCCCTGGATGTATCTATAAATAGAGGTGTCTTGTGACCCATTAGGGCATCTTGGCCTTGGCTGGAACATTTTGGCTTTGGCTAGGATCTTGTATTGTGTTTTGTGTGTTTTTGTTATTAATAAATTTCCTTTTTCTTGCATTTTATTTTCTTTCTATTATAATGTTCTTCTAATTTCTCTTTTGCTAAGGTGAAGGGGTGAAACCCTTGATATGAGAATAATGATTCTCTAACCCTTAATATGTGCCTAATAATCTTAATCTTATGTTGTTTATTTTATATGAGTTACATTTACTTTCTTAATCAATCTTGACACCACTCGTAAAGTGGAGGTCTTGATCCATTGTCGACAATTCTTGGCACATCAAATGCATGGATCCTTTCTAGATGATTTATGGTTCTTCCTTATCGACACGAATCTAGTTAGGAACCTTGATTTGTTGTAGACATATGATGATTGGCACATTGGATGCTTGAACCTATTTACAAGTAGTGGTATAAATATTGGTAATGAAACAAATATAATTCATATAACTAAAATGGGTTAATTATCCTTATTTGAAATATCAAAGGCGGATCCCCTAACCTTAGCCTTCATTGTTATTGTGTTAATTCCTCTTGTATTTTAATTATTCTATTGTTTATGAACTTTTTATTTTATTTACTAGGGTAGGTTCTACCACCTTATGAAATTGTTCTTTAATTTACTATGGTTGGTTATACCACCTATTTCCATGGATGGTTTTATCTCCTCTTGCTTTTTGTTTTATATTTGAATGGTCGGTAATACCGCCTACCATCTTACATACTTGTTGATATTATCATATCACCTCTTTGAATCATCCATATCACATTTGTTTAGCTTATAATTTGTAACGCTTAAATTCCCTTCCTCGTGGATCGACCTCGGTCTCACCGGGTTTTATTACTTCGACACTCCTATACTTGGGAGACAATCCTTTTTTTGATGTATCAAGTTTTTGGCGCCGTTGCCGAGGAAGGTAAAATTTGGTGTAAAAAATTGTAAGTATTTTCTTTTCCCATTTCTATTTTTGTTGCATATGTTCATCTCTTCTCTCCCTATTTCTATTTTTATTTTTTTTCTTGCATGTGTTCATCTTTTCTTCCTCATTGCATTAGTTGGTAGAATTGTTAGGAGTCACTCATCTTCTTTAAAAACATGCTCAAACCCAATTGAGAACATAAATGGATTGCATGAATCTTATGAGAACTTGTGCACAATCTTGCATAGTCTTCCCTCATGATGCAACATATTTCGACCATGAATCGGATTTCATTCAATTCTTATCTCACTTTCATGGCCTAGATGTTGAAAACCCATTTTTGCACTTGAGAGAATTTAAAGAGTTTTGCAACACTTATAGTGACGTAAATTGTATCATAAACATCTTTCGATTAAAGCTTTTTCCTTTTTCTCTAAAAGATAAAGCTAAGACATGGCTACAAAATCTTAGGTCAACATCCATTAGCTCATGGGATGAAATGCAACAACAATTTCTTAAAGAATTCTTTCCTCCCTATAGAACAAATTCTCTCAAAAATCAAATCATCAATTTCACTCAAAAACACGGAGAGACATTTTATCAATGTTGGGATAGGTATAAAGCATTGCTTAATACTTGTCCTCATCATGGTTTGGAAACATGCGAACTAGTTCTAATTTTCTATGAAGGTCTTACACATCAAGCTAGGCAAATGGTAGAATTAATGTGTAATGGACAATTTGAAAATAAAGACCCTGATGAAGCCATGGATTTCCTAGACTTACTAGCGAAAATTGCCCAAAATTGGAATAATGTTGACACCTATGAGGTGCCAAGAACATCTAGTAGAGGCATTTATAACTATAGGGAGAATCATGAGCTTCATGCTAAATTTACATTCCTAGCTAGAAAAGTCGAGGATTTAGAAATGTGGTCTATGCAAAAAATTGTTTGTCACACTTGTAATTCTAGTGATCATCCAACGGATGATTGCCCAAAGGTGCCTACCTTTAGAAAAAGTCTCCATGACCAAACCAATGTTTTAAACACTTTTCAAAGGTCAAATCCTAATCCTTACTCACAAAATTTTGGATGGAAAAATCACCTGAATTTTGATTGGAGGAATGATAATCATGCACAATTTTACCAACCTCCCTTTCAATCATATCAAAATTATCAAAAATTTCATGATCATGCATCTTATAAAGATCTTAGAGAAACATTGGATTCATTCATTGCAAAGCAAGAGGCTTTTAATAGTCAAGTTGCTCAAACTATGGCAAACTTGAATGATGCTCTTGAAATACTTGCATTTGCACTTAATACTCATGAGAAAGGAGAGTTTCTATCTCAACTAGAGCCAAACTCCATCAATCCACATGTGAGTAATCCAAGGGGCCAACATCTAGACGAAGATTCGGTAAGTACTCTTCACGAAGGTAAGGTTGATAAAAAACATATTCCTAACCTTTATGAGAAAGATGATGAATCAATCTCAAAGGATAAGGAAGAAGTTATTAAACCTACATCTAACAAGGAAAAGACTGAATCCTCACTTATGCCCTCATATCATCATGAACTTAACCAAAATGTTGGCATTGATGAATTTTTCAAGCATGATGAAAATGAGAACGCTAAGGTGGAAGACTATATCCAAAATAAGAATTTTTCAAGTCCTTCCGAAATCGAGTTAACTAGTTCACTTGAACCAAGTATGCAACTAGTGCCCATTGCTTGTAAAGAATTTTCATTGCTTGATTTTGTACAGGTGAAGGAGATTAAGAGTTGGGAGCCATGTTTTGAAGAAAGGCAGGAAGAAACATCCGCACTAAAAAATGCATGCCTCAAGGACAAACAAACTCAACTAGTGATAATCTTTTCCATTATCACAAATAAAGGAAAAAGAGAGGTACCACCTCAATGGCATATTTTTTGACCGTGGTAAATTGCTTTCGAAGAGATTCCTCTTTTGGCCTTTTTTTATCACGATTGTTTAAATTTCATCCATTGGTGCCATATTTTTATTTTTGTTCTTGATTTTTGCTATCATTTCTAGTTTGTTTTTATTTTATTTTGTGTTGTGTGTTTTTATTTTGTTTTCCGATCAAGTGGCGGATTCGGTACTCCGTGACTTTTAAAGTCGGTTTTTCAGTTCCCTAAAAACTGTTGCTCACCTTGCATCCATTTTCTTTTCTTCTCTCTCATTTTCTTCATAGTCTTGGGAATCTGACTCAAAACGACCATGTTTGCCAGTTTATAAGAAAACTGGATGGGAAGCATATCCCCAACTCATGGAAGGTGTTTAAGCCGTTTCTGGACGTAAAACCAGAGGAAGATGTGAGCCACAGTCACAACTACCTATACACATGCATGTGTGCCATCAATTTTAAATTTCTTGTCTTTTATTTTTAGCATTTTATTTTATGAGTCTTTCAGGTCATCTCTCTTGAATAACAAAAGCTTCAGGTAATGTTTCATATACTTTATCTCTCTACATTTAAACATTGAGGACAATGTTTCATTTAGTTGGGGGGGAAGGATAGTAGACATAAGTGTGTCTTGAATTTTCTTTTTTCTTGCAAAAAAAAAAACGAGTTAGTAATTAGATTCAGAGTGCGGTGTAAGGAGTTCAAATCCTCTTGAGACGCATTCTAGGTCAGAAATGGCAGAGTAGGGAGGACCAGTTTGAACTCTTGAAACCCATTCTAACCAATTTGTCATTTTATTTTTGCATTTTTGAAGACTTATTTGATATTATTTAGTCTTGATTTTTGAATTTTATAACAAGGGGGTCTTATTCATTTTGCTTTGAATCATTCAAATCTATGAACTTTCACAACCCTATCATTTAATAAATTGTGTGCTTATGTGCTCATTAAGCAAGTATCTATGAATCTTTCTTCACACACACACATACCTTGATGTATGATTGTGGGTGGCGAAATGAAATATTGCAATATTTGAGTTCTTTTGTTTTGTTTAGGATAACAACAAAAGGAAGAGGAAAGTTAAAAAAAAATGAAAAAAATGAAAAATGAAAGGAAAAAAGAAAAAGAGAGAGAAAGCAATGGTGGATAAGTTTGGTCTTGTAGCCTCCTTAATTCGAGCAATTAAGCCCGAGGGGTGCCTCAACACCTAATACCTTAAGACCAACTGGTTTGGGAGCTATTGGCCCAAAGCTCGCTACATGGATTAAGGAGAAAGCTTAATGGGATTGAACATTGCACTATCCACAAGTTTCTAAACAAAAAATAAAGCATCAGCAACCCGAGTCGTTAAGCTCGTAGGGGTGTTTTAACACCTAATGCCCTAAGGCCAACTGGTCTGGGAGTCATTAGCCTAAGGCTCGCTACATGGGTTAAAGATGCATTCTTTCAAAAGAAAAAAAAAGAAAAAAAAAAGGAAAAAATGTATAAAATGAATGAATATCCCCTACCTAAGGTTGTTAGCCTTAACAAATACTAGAACCGATATGGCTTATTTCTAATAAGCCCCATAGTCATGTGTCAACTGAGCACAAAAGAAGGTTTGTGGATACCTTGACTGAAGGGTACATGAGTCATATAAAAAAAAAAATCAGTTGAGAGTTTGTTTATTTGGATAAAATCAAGGAGAGTGCAATAATGACCACCTTGGATGTAAAATTCTAAAAATCACTTCTAAATAATAACGCTTTAATTGCTAGGGACTAGCAATAAGCTAGTTGGGGGGTGTGATGAACACTTAAATATGCATGTTTAATAAGAGTTTAGTTCATCATTTGCATTAATAGTGTCATTAAATTCCTCAACTTAAGCATATTTGTAGCATTTGCATCTTTGGAATTAATTTCTCTTAATTTTGGTTTTGTTACAGGTTCGGTAAAAAGTGCATAACTCTCTATTTATAGATCAGAATGGTGCAATTCTTAATGTTTTGGAAAGCTGATTTAATTGTCTACAAGATTGAATTTCACAAGAATCATCAAATTCGGGCTCTTAGTGGACCAAAATTGGGCTTGAAGTGAACCCATCTACAGTCTCGGCCCAGTCTGACCAGGCCTCAGTATTTGGACCGTATCTCTCAAAATACGTATCAAAATTGTGCAAATCAATATGTTCTAGAAAGCTGAGAGAAATATCTACAACTTTCATGAAGACATGTGATTAAAATTCACAAAATTTCGATGTCAAAATTGATGGTCAAAGTCGGTGCCTAATGATCCCAATTGTCAAAGATATTTACAACTAATATTTGACAATTATGCCCTTATAATTTGACAAGTTTGCCCTGGATGTATCTATAAATAGAGGTGCCTTATGACCCATTAGGGCATCTGGGCCTTGGCTGGAACATTTTGGCTTTGACTAGGATCTTGTATTGTGTTTTGTGTGTTTATGTTATTAATGAATTTCATTTTTCTTGCATTTTATTTTCTTTATATTATAATATTCTTCTAATTTCTCTTTTGCTAAGGTGAAAGGGTGAAACCCTTGATATGAGAATAAGGATTCTCTAACCCTTAATATGTGCTTAATAATCTTAATCTTATAATGTTTATTCAATATGATTTATATTAATTTCTTAATCAATCTTGACACCACTCGTAAAGTGGAGGTCTTGATCCATTGTCGACAATCCTTGGCACATCAAATGCTTGGATCCTTTCTAGATGATGTATGGTTCTTCCTTACCGACACGAATCTAGTTAGGAACCTTGATTTGTTGTAGACATATGATGATTGGCACACTGGATGCTTGAACCCATTTACAAGAAGTGGTATAAATATTGGTAATGAAACAAATATAATTCATATAACTAAAATGGGCTAATCATCCTTATTCGAAATATCAAGGGCGGATCCCCTAACCTTAGCCTTCATTGTTATGTGTTAATTCCTCTTGTATTTTAATTATTCTATTGTTTATGAACTTTTTATTTTATTTACTATGGTAGGTTCTACCACCTTATGAAATTGTTCCTTAATTTACTATGGTTGGTTATACCACCTATTTCCATGGATGGTTTTACCTCCTCTTGCTTTTTGTTTTATATTTGAATGGTCGGTAATACCACCTAACATCTTACATACTTGTTGATATTATCATGTCACCTCTTTGAATCATTCATATCACATTTGTTTAGCTTATAATTTGTAACGCTTAAATTCCCTTCCTCGTGGATCGACCCCGGTCTCACCGGGTTTATTACTTCGACACTCCTATACTTGGGAGACAATCCTTTTTCGGATGTGTCACAAGTATCCAAAATCTCGCAAATCAAATGGGACAATTGGCTACTAGCATGAGCAAATTCGAGGGCCAATGCTCAGAAAAATTATCTTCTCAAACGGTGATCAATCCAAGAGAGAATGATTGTGCGATAACTTTGCGAAGTGGAGAGCAAATTCGAAATGGAGAGCAAATGGAAACTGGGCAAGTATCCAAAACCTGACAAAGAAATCACAAACTGATGAAGGAGATGACACCACTTCCACCATGAACAACACATCATCTTCTAAGGTCGATCTTGAAACTCAAATTCCTTTTTATGTTACTCCTCCACCATTTCCTAGCAGATTTGCAAAATCAAAGAAGGAGGAACAAGAACAAGAAATCCTGGAAACTTCTCACAAAATCGATGTAAATATACCACTTCTAGATGCTATCGAGCAAGTACCTTGTTGTACAAAATTTCTCAAGGAGTTATGCACCAACAAGAGAAGGTTGAAGGGAAATGAGAAAGTAAGTGTGGGGGAAAATGTTTCAGTTGTATTGCAAAGAAAAATTCCTCCAAAATGCAAAGATCCAGGTACGTTCATCATTCCATGCACCATTGGTAATACCAAGTTTGAAGAGCTATATTAGATTTAGGAGCATCTATTAATGTCATG
>SNVD02004328.1:172641-200829 GCA_013180625.2 Boswellia sacra | reverse complement strand
TATGAATCCATTCAGTATACCGAAAGTTGTAATCAAAACAGTGTGAGAAGTGTAGAAATGTAATTCCACACATCACTGTAGCATGTATAATACGAGACACTGTAGCACTTTACTGTAGCAGAGTATTTAAACACATTTTAGGGTTTTATTTTCATAACTTGAAGAGGGAAAAACGTGGGAGGAGGCTGCATTTCTGGATTTCTCTCATCCCTTGGAGTTCTTGAAGGAGAAAGAAGATTTTGAAAGAGGAGGAACTACAATTCCAAGAAGATTCATCTACAAAGAAGATTTTCAAAGAATTTG
The DNA here is from genome assembly GCA_013180625.2 of Boswellia sacra. Taxonomy (NCBI): domain Eukaryota; kingdom Viridiplantae; phylum Streptophyta; class Magnoliopsida; order Sapindales; family Burseraceae; genus Boswellia; species Boswellia sacra. Next base: position 200,526 of record SNVD02004328.1, on the reverse strand, counting down.
CTAAGTTCTTTCTTTCCTTTTCAATTCTGGAATTTCTCTGTATTGTATTTGTTATTCTGATTGAATATGTGTAACTAAATTTGAATTGGTTGAGGGTGATTTCAAAGCCCTTGATATGGATTTTGTGAGTTGATTGTGTAAGAAATTGTTATCCAATTCTCTAATTGAAGTTGCTTGTATTTTCCCATATCTAATGCTTATGATTGCTTACTGATTGTATTTGGAATGGCCAACTGAATATAATCTGTTGTTGTCTATTGCTAGATTAGAAATCTTGATCCGTAATTGTCATGAATTTCCAATCATTAGTAGCAAAATTGTGATCAGAGATTGCAATTGGAAAATACAACCTAGGTTAAATAATCCGAACTTGTGTGATTATTGCTTAGATCAACCTATCTTTCTCATCGTAATGCTTCCATTGAATTAAACTCAGAGAGCTTGTTCTAGGTTGTTTAATGGATAGAGATTAAATAAAGAGCTTGTTTTATTTAACAACAAAGTAAGGAAAGATTGGGATAACAGAGCTTGTTGTTATCTACGGTTGATAACTTCAATGCTGTAATTGGATTACAATTCTATGTTAATTCACAAATTCATATCTTGTGGCAGAGAAATAACCCTTAACCAAGTGTCTCTCATTGATCTTTCATTCAAATTAACTTTTGTTTTGTTATTCTTAATTTGCATTCTTATTTCATTTAGTTAATCATTCAACAAAACCCCCCCTGTTTAGTTTATCGTTGCTGGAAAATAACGAATTCAATTAGAATCAATCCTCGTGGGAACGATATCTACTTATCACTTTATTACTTGTGCGACTAGTATACTTGCTAGTTTCGAACGCATCAATGAACTAGATTCTGCATATATAATTGATTATATCATTTATGATGATCTTTTAGGGCTGTTGCTGCTACTTGAGTATGGATTTGATGGGTAGGATTGTTGCTGCTTTTAGGGCATGAATTTCTGGTTGTGTTTTGCTAATGTGGGATAAATTGTTGCCAATTTCTGGAAACAATATTTTCTTTCAACTGGAGAAGTAGGAGACTAATTTGATATCATAGTAGTAATTTCATATTTTGGCAGTTTGTAGGACAGTATCTAAAACCTTTTAAAATTCTGGTTGCTTGTTTGAGAAATGGGTCATTATTTTGGGATTGATCTTCGGAATAGAAACCAAAATGAGACCTATTTTTGCCTTCTGAAATTGCAGTTTGAATTTGAGATTCTTGCATGATTTTTAAATTTGTGCCAAGCATTTTGATGATTCTATTGTGTATTGGTTTTTCATGTTTATGAAGTACACACATGAATTATCTAGATTCTGAAAGGAATATATCTTAAATTTGGCAGATACATTATTAAATTCTCTAGTCAGATTCATGCTATTTTTTATTGATAACTTCGTTTATATGTTAGATCATCTTCTCACAGTTTTATCGTGTTGGTTGCTATATAAGTAGTTAATTCATTTTGTGTATTTGTAATGTACAACCAAGTGAATCCAATACATTTGCTAATATAGAGGCAGTTTATCAGTGTCTTCAGACTTAATTCTATAAGGATAGTCAGTTGGCAATGGGCCAACACTGCACTTGGCATCAAAATTGCCAAGGTTAAGAGGTGTTATTCTGCATAGTGGCGCATTCTTTCTGGCCTTCGGGTACTCCTGCCATGTGAAGTTCACATTTTGCTTTGACATTTATATGGTAAGGATCAATCATGATCGGTATTGTTTGTAATAAATATGTGAATCATGATTAATTGGCATCTTATGTGTACTGATATGCTCTGTTTGATTACCAGTTAGAATGGCATATTGACTGCTAAATTATGTTTGAGCCCTAGAGTTTATGCTATTGCTGTTGCAATGTTTGAGCTAGTTATTGTTCTAATATATGCAAAATATCAACAAAATAATCTTGATATGTTGTATTCTTGCTAATATAATAGGTAACAGAACTGGTAGGCATGCATTGGAACAATTACACATACTTTTAATAGAACTGGTAGGCATGCATTCAACCATTTTTCAGGGGCTGCTATGACAATGAAATTAGAAAAAATCCAAGGGCTAAGAAGGCCTTGCATGTCAATATCTTTTCTCAACTGTAAGAAGCAATTAAAGTTTGATAATAGGCTGTTTTCAAGTGTTACATTCCATATAAAGTCCCATATATTCTTATAATTCTATTTGTATTGTGTTTAAGCTTTTCTTTTATGTATACATGATCTTTAAACATAAATTTTATTTATTTTAAAGTTTTATAAAATTATTATGTTTTCAAGAAAGACTATATAATATAAATAATTTTAAAAAAAATATTTATAAATATATATATATATATATATATATTCATACTTGACGGTCAAAACATTCAAATATGAAAATTAGGAAAGATACTATTCTCAAAAACTTGACAATAATAAACAGTCAAATATGAGCTAAAAAGTTCTATCATACTTGACAGTATTCAAACGGACAAGTATTAATAAACAGTCAAATATGAGCCAAAAATTCTGTCATACTTGACAGTATCCAAACGGACAAGTATTAATAAACAGTCAAATATGAGTTAAAAATTTTGTCATACTTGACAATATCCAAAAGGACAAGTATTAATAAATAGTCAAATATGAGCAAAAAATTATGACATATTTGACAGTATAAAAACAGACAAGTATTAAAAATACCATTTTACAATAATATTTGTCTGTCAAAAAGAGTCAAATACTATTCTATGCTCACATACTTGACGGTTAAAAGCAATCAAATATGGAAAAAAATTCGACCGTTAGGTTTATCATATTTGACTGTTACTGTCAAATATTATTAACAATAATTTAAAAATTTTGACCGTTAATTTTGTCATATTTGATGGTTTTTGTCAAATATTTCTTTCAAAAACCGTCAAATAATGCTAAAAATTGAATTTCAATGGTATATAAACTTGACTACTTTGTAAGAGTCAAATATGTTGTAGTGAATATTTGACTGTTTGACCAACCGTCAAATATGATCATATTTGACGGCGACATATATAACGTGTAATAACCATCAAATATGATCATATTTGACGGCTAAAAACAGTCAAATATTTGTTTTTTTTCTTGTAGTGATTCATATATTTGCTAAGAGTGATCATTAAGTTTGTTTTAATTATGAGTTATAATATTCTTGTTGTTGACCTTTAAAAATTCAGATTTATGTAAAAGAATATTCAAGAACAATTCATCAATTAAAAAAAAAAACTCGATGTAGAAAGAGCTACCTATTAAAAATTTTGAAAGCGATCCATGAAGATTAATCTTAATGTGTAATAAGATATATGTTGATTGATTAATTAAATCATGTGAAGATGGCTACCTTTGAATATCTATGGAAACTATTGCATTTAAGGAAAAAAGACTGAAAAAGAAGTGAGTCAAAAGGAAAAGAAGAAAATTTTAGTTTGTCTTTATAATCTAATTAGATTTTTCTTAAAAGTTGCATGAAACTTCATATATTTGCTAAGAGTGTGGTTCATTAAGTTTGTTTTAATTGAATATATTGTATCAATTTTACTTTATAAATTACTCGCAAGTCTATGAATCAAATTGTAGTTTAGATATGCAAAAAGCACTAAAGCACTATAAGAGAAATGGGTATATGCTGCAGTCTTCTGCGGCGGTTTTTAAAAACCACCTTAAATGATAATAAGCATACACTATTTTCGGCTGTTTGACAAACCGCCGTCTAAAGGATATAGAAAACCTCAAATCGCTTTTACCCTAATCTTGTATGTTTATTCAGTTTGCATCTCTCCCCTCTCTCTCTAAACTCTCGCACACCAACACTACCCGGCACCCTCTCTATATCTCTTCCTTTCTCTCGCAACTCCTCGAGACATAAAGAAGCAATGGCTTGCTCATGGAGAGCACCTAGTCTGGTTGTGTTAGCAATCATCTTATTCGGTGAGTTCTTGTTTTTATTTTTCTGAAAAAAAGTTGGATTAGATTTTATATGTTGTTTGTTTGAGAGGAAAATGTAGTGGATCTGGTTTTTAAAAGATGAAATTTTAGCTAGTTAAGTGTGTGAATAATGGGAAGTGTGTGAATTTTAAGAGTTGGGACATGATTACGCAGTTTTCATGAAGGAATTGGGAACTTTGAGAAACATAGCAAATGGGGCTAGGTCTAGAGAGGAAGCTTTTGATGGGCACATGGAGATTGGTAAGTTTTTGTACAAGCATCAGTTGTTTAAAAAGGCGTTGGTGAGTTTTAAAAGGGCTTGTGTGTTGCAATCTTTGGATGTTAGGCCACATTTTAGAGTTAGGAATTGCTTGTATGATCTTGGTAGATATAGATAGGCTAAAGATGAGTTTCTCTTGGCGTTGGAGGCTGCTGAGTCGGTAGGAATCAATGGGCTTGCTTGCTTCGATAGATCTATGTCAATCTTGGAATTGCAATTAAAGGTGAAGGTACGATTTAAAGTGCTTATTAAACAACAAAAAAGGGGGGAAAATAGTTGTTTATTCAAATAATACTAAACCATGATTGATAAACAATATAAACAATAGGCTTCCTTGTTGCATAAATTTTGATAATCAACGATTTTTTTTGTTAATGATTGATAAATATTAAATAAACTGTTTTAATTCTTTTTTTTTTTTAATTATAGAGAAGCACAAGTTCTTTCTTTGTCATTGGCTTCATTTTAGGTTCAAATCTTTGTCAAGTTAGTGGTGATTGGAGGGTAAGAAATTGATCAATTTTGAAGTTCTTTTTCTAGATTTTTATGCGCTTGAAGAATGAAGAGCTTTAGCAGTTAGAACTTTAATTCAATTTAATTTCTTCTTTCTTTAAAATTCTGTTAGTAGTCCATGTTAGAGAGAGAATGGTTTTTAATTCTCATGAATTATTTCAGGATTCAAAATATAATTTTTGTCCCTTTTAAATTTGTTTGGGTTAAGATGGATTCAACAACAATATGTGACAAGAGAAAGTCCAGGTAATCCATTGGTTCTTAATTTCCTATATTTTGTTAAGGCATAAAAATACCTTTTTACCCAACTTTTTTAGTAGAGAATTACTACTTTACAAATAGTAGTTTGACTTTGCTGACTAACAAAGGTGGGAACCTCAATTTTTCAAAATTTTTAATCCGCTGGTGAAGTGATTATTGGAAAGTAAAATCAGGCGGTGGAAGATAGACCCAGGGCCTTCACTTAGAATTTTTGTATACTATCAATTTTTTGCAAGTAAGATATATTTTCATATACTATTCACTCAGGAAAAAAGAGTTTAGTTTAGTATAATTTGTTGACTAGTGCATAAGGTAGCCTGGCCCAAAATATTAAGAATATAACAAGATATCAATTAAAAAAAGTAAAAAATCTTTCTTCACTTAATCAATCAATGGAAGATTAATTTTAGAGTAGAGTTTTTTGTACCCAAAATATTGCCCTCAATACCCATTATGTAATCATTAAACGATATTATTTATAATTTACAAACCTTTACAAATATATATAGAGAGAATAAATTAGGCTAAAGTTATGTCAATTAATTGCTATAGAGAGAATTTATTTACTAAACTCACCTAAACTAATTGCCGTTAAATTCACTTGCTTTAATTATTTTAATGTTGATCGTTTTGGTTGCTGGGTATATGTTTTTTCAAGGAATTAGTATCATATATGCAGTAGCATGTTCAATGACTAATGTTTTTGGGAGAACAAAAGTGCTCTTGTTTTTATTTTATTTTATTTTATCTTTTTATTCACAAATTTTTGTGAATTACAGGCTAGTTTTAGGAGCTTCAATGAACCCAGTAAGGAGCTTAGGCCCAACAATCGTTAAACTTGAATTCAAGGCATTATGAGTATATATATTTGGGCCAATCATTGGGGCCATTGCAGGAGCATTTGTGTATAACTTGATTAGAATTACAGACAAACCACTTTGTGAATTAACAAATTTTAGGTAATTTTTTTAAATTTGAGTTTTTACTGCATATTGTTTTTGGATCCCATGACAACCTTCATAATTCTTGGCTTTATTATATATTATAATATAGGTTTAGATTATATTTAAGAATTTTTGTATCTAATATTTGAAACAACTAAAGAAACGTCGAAAATATAAGGAAAAAAAAGCAGAATTTATTTGATGAAATTAAACTTTAAGATTTATAAGGAAAAAAACCTTTAAATACAAATATTCAAAATATGTTCATAAATATTTTTTAAAAAAAGGTAGAATTTATGTATATGTGGGTTTTAATTCTTAATATAAGAAAAAAATTTACAATCACAATAATTAAAGGAGACATCATAATAAGTACCTAAATATTAATATTAACATCATAGTGTGATTACCTGCGTGTGTTAATGGCTAAATAGTTACTTGCGTTTTTTATGTACTGGAAGATAGAATGTGGCCTTGCAAATTTTGTGTCATTTGGTATTTCATTTCCTTCTTGTTGTCTGGAATATGGAGATATGCATTATATAAATTGTGTTTGGATTACTTTTCGTAGGGTAATAAAGATCTTATCATTGTCCATGACGCGCTGGAGTATGGGGATTGTCGCTTATCCCTTACAGTAAGTGATCATTGTTTTATATATGTAGCCAACTACAAGTTGATTCTCGGTTGGTACTCTTCGTGGTCTTAATATACCTATCATTATTTTAGATCCCCAAGTACGAGATTTTTGAGAATGTAAATTCACTGAGGGAGCTAGCCGAAATGGCTCAATGGACTGCTGAGAAACCTCTACGAATTGCTACTGGCTTCACTTATGCATGATAAATTTTCTCATTCTTGTAAAACTATTTTACTTTGCTAGAAAGGTTCATTCGGATGTGATTTTTTATATTGCTTTGGTGCAGCTGGGCCCTAAGTTTATGAAAGAAAATGGACTGAAGCATGTGGTTTTTTCAATTGCTGATAGAGCCCTAGAGGCAGCTCCAGCAGTAAGAATGACTTCGTTACTGTGTTTTTTACCCTTCTTTTATACAATTTTTAGAATCTAAGGCTAGTTTTATTTTTTATGGTATAATATGGTTATATTACTCATTAGTTAATACCACTTCTCTGAATATTATTTCCTTCTTGAGGCGGGACCAATGGATTTGTATGACACTTCATATTATGGTTTATGTGGCATGTCAATATAGTATTTTCCATCTTAAACGGTTCATGTTAGTCTTCTTCGAATGCATTCTGATTCTATAGAAAAGGTTGGTTGTTGATTTTATGTTAGTTTTCTTCCAAAGTTTTCTTGTTGATTTGATAAAATAGTGTAAACTGAATATATAATTTAATTTAATGGGCCTAAGGCACTTATAGTGTTATGTACATAAATGTGTTTTATGACTTGCACTCAAATGCAAGATGATTTGTTGACATAAAATGAATGTGAAACAATATTGCTATAGAAATTGCAAATGTTTCCTTGGAAATTTGTAATGCCATTCACTCACATTTGCTTGTCTCAATCATATGTAAAACTGTAGAAAGTTATCATATTATTTCCAAATCATAAATGTGTTTGCAAAGATACAGGAAAAATTAATAACATTGTCTGAATTAATTTGTGAAAGAGAAAGTAAGCTAAAGCAAACAAGATAATTTAATTAATTTGCTCTAGAATATTGACCTTTGCCATGTGTCGAAACTTGTTGGAAATTAAAAAGATGCATTTATCTTTCATAACTTGCTTTTTTAAATATTAAAAAAAAGGCAAAGTGGGGACAACTTACAATAGTGGCTCAATCATTTGATATGCAATATATGTATATATAATAGACAACATTTGTTATTGGCTTATTATAATCGTGCCCATGACCCCAATTTTAAACAACTTAAAAGGCCATTCCATCTTAATAGAAATTCCACCATTGATAAAGATAAGATATATGTCAATTAGCTTGGATAATTTCTAGAAGAGATGGAATTTTGAATCATGACTAAGGACAAGTAAGTACATATATTCATAAGTATAAATTCAGAAAGCAATTTGTGAGGATAAATCTCATTATAGTAATTCCTTTCATGCTTTTTATGCCATTCAGTTTCAGTACATACACATAAAGTGAGTTTTTCTACACATAAAATATTAGCGTAAAAAGCCAAATAGGCAACAAGTAGGATCAAAATTCAAATGGTTGACAATTTTCTTAATCAAGTCAGTTTTGTTTCATTAAGTTAACCAGTTTGTTATTTGTTATTGTTTTGTTTAGAGTTGAAGTCCAATGCCAATGGAAGCTCTCATGGATAAATTTATATTGATATGAATTGTAATTATTAATCGAAATTCAAACTTATGTTTCTTTTTTTTTTTTTTTTTTTGTAAATACGTTTCAGATGCTTCAAGTGGACATCATAGTCGTTTCCAATTTAATAGTCATGGAACAAACAACATCATAGATCGTGAATCAAACCAAGAGAACGAATAGGTATATAAATTAAATTAAACAATTTGTTTCACAATATATAATGTTACTTAATGATTATGCTCTTGGTGCAAATTGATTCTTGTAGGTTATTTACCAAGTTGGAAGTTGTTTACCAAATTTTGTGTAAATTTACTTATCAGATGATTAAACTATGTAAAGATTGTTGAACTATCTAACTGACATGTTGTTTAACTATTTGATTATAACATATTGAATAGTGTGGATGATGATTGCGTTATATTTGGTTTTCTTGGATTATGATTGAGCCATTATATGAGATATTTTTGTATTTGATTTGATTTCATTATATTCATTGAATGAATCATTACAGAATTATATCAAAACATTTTTCTGAGACAGGTTAATTATTTTGTAAACAACAAACAAATATGGAATAGCACAAGCAGCGAAAGTTTGAAAAATTTTTGCTAACTATTTACAGCGGTTCCCCATCAACCCACGATAGTTGTATAAAAATTGTGTAAAAACTTTTTACGGCGATTTTGTGACTTTTTACGGCGGTTTTTTGTTCGTCGTAAATATTAACTTTTTACGGCGGTTTTTTGTTCGTCGTAAATATTAACTTTTTATGGCGGACACAAAACCGTTGTAAAAATGTGTGGTGATTACCGATCCCGTTTCGTCGCTTGTTTTTCTGTCGAATAATTAAATCGTCGTAAAACCGTTTTTACGGTGGGCCGAAACCGCCATAAAAGCTTTTACTATGGTTGTTTTTGCGACGGTTCACTACGGTTGTAAACCGCCGCAAATGACTATTTACGACAGTTTCGGCCCGCTGTAAATAGTCCTTCCTGTTGTAGTGGGAGGTCATATCTACATAGATTTGTTTAGAGATATTTGTTATCCTTACTTGAATTATGTTAAACACTTGTAAACAAAACTAAATCAAGGTTGAATTGATGAAAGGAAAAAGAACGAATGACAAAGAGTAAAGATAATCACGTAAACAATTAGATCTTGGACAGTTGAATGATGAGCACTAGGAATTCAACTTTACCACAACGGCCATTTTCATGCATTAAGCTAACAAATATTGGAGTTAACTAGTCTCTAGGATTCATTCTTTCTCAAATATGTTTATCCATATGATGTTTGGTTTTAAACAAGTATTCAAAAAAAAAAAACAATTTAACTATGTTGTCTAGCTTAGATTATTATCAATTTGAAACCATTAAGTGTAATAAGAAAAATAAGCACCAAGTAAATGTCAAACATGATATATGTCTTCAAACTCACTTTTTCATTCACTAATCAGTCCAATATTCATAATGTTGCCTATGTAAACTTGAACAAAACATTCTGCAAACATATTCTAATGGTGATCAAGCATCAAAACTAACATAAAAAATGAAAATTAAGCACAAGTGAAGAAACTAGAGATATAAATTCATCAACACTGAATTATAAACATTTAAAACTTGACATTTGATTGTTCGGTTGCAGTGAAACCCTAGCTTTGGAGTTTAGTTTGTGAATGGAAATAAAAGGATTTCAACTCAAAAAGAAAGAGAAAAACTGAGTTGAAAATAATAAACCCTTGGAGAATAAATTATGGGGTTCAACAGCCCTTCTAGACCTTCTTGTTCTAGTAAAATTCTTCCTTGCAACTCATGAATGATCCTTCTTCTAACTCTCTCGAAGGCTGCCCTCTAATGCCCTAGGGTCTAAAGCTCAAGACCTCCAGTTGCTCTTGAAAAAGTCCTTTACACACCCTTATATTGATGTGTATTAATGGTTTTCAATCGGTGGAACGAATCCTTGTTGTAAAAAGAAAGTCTAGATACATTAGGATTCTTTATTTTGTAGAGAAAGACAATCCTATTTTACTTCCAACTATCCTTTTCAATTACAACTAGCTTATAAATGAATCTAAACAAGATTTAAGGGACCACTAAGTGTTTTTAAATGTTCCAAAACTGTGCATTAACACCTTTCCTAAATTTGATAACTTCTTTGCTAAGATTTGCCAAAATTGCAAGGAAATAGTGCACTAAGTCTCTCATAACTTCTTCTAGTAAACGAATTGTGGAACCATAGTTCTCCAGAAAGCTGGCTTCTAGAGCTTTCCAAATATATAAGTTGCGTCATCTATTTCTTTCTAGATCAGTACAATTAAATCCAAAGGTTTGATCATCTACAGAGCTGAATTTTCATGAATTTTGCTTCAATATTGCTCAAATTATTGTCATTTCAGCATCTGCAATCTAAATAGCTAGCTAGAATCTAAACAAAAGAAAGATGAAATGCACAAGTTCAACTTGAAAACAAAACAATTAACTAGGAAATGAGTGTATAAAATGCATGCAATTCTTAAGTTATTGGAATACTTCTTTGATTTTATATTCTTATGATATGTTTTCCCGATAAATGTTGCAATAAAGAAATGTGATTTTGTATGATCAATTTCAAATTGATAAAAGTGATGGAGTGCTTAATTTCAACAACTGAGGTTGAAATGTTTTCTATTGATCAAATAAAATATGTATATTTCTCAAGTTTTCCATGCAATTTTAATTGTTCATTGCTTGAAAGAAGATGGATAAATGTTACAATGCCTTTTAGAATTTTTTTCTATATCATAGTGATATCAACTAATAGCCAATATTCGTCTTTTTAGGTTAATGTTTTAGTTTATATTTTACATGTTTACTGTTAAATATATAACTTTTGATTGAATTCGCGAATTAGACTTGTACCATAATTTGGATGTAATGCACATAGAAAAGAACATATGCAGTAGCATAATTGGAACTCTATTAAATGTGAAGGGAAAATCAAAGGATGGGCTAGAATCTCATAAAGACTTGACCAAAATAGGAATTAGAAAGTAGTTGCATCCTCAAGAAAGAGGAAATAAATTTTACTCCCCAACAACAGCTCACACTTTATCAAGGAAAGAGAAGCAAGTATTCTGTAAACGACTTTATGATTTAAAATTACTTGATGGCTGTAGCTCTAATATTGTAAATTGCATTTTAGTGGAAGAATGAAAGATAGAAGGCCTAAAATCACATGATTGTCACGTTATTATGCAGCAATTTCATTTATTGATTTCTTTTTCTTTTCTTTTTTTGTTGTTACATGATTGCAAAACCAATTTAATTAATATCTTTATATTATTCTTTTACTTTTATTTGTACATGCATTAAACTTCATTGAAAAATATATGAGAAAATGAAATCAAAGAAGTCATTCCTAGCAACCACTAAATGCTACATATATGACAGAGGAAAATTTTTTTAATGTTAAAAAGGTTAACTTTTATTTAAGTACATTAATAAAAAGAGTTTAAGCTTTCTTTCATTTGGATAAGAAAACCAATTTAACATGTTCATACTATGTTTTCATATTTATTTTAAACTTTTTGTAAAAAGGACAAAAAGAAATCAAAGAGGTCCTTCCAACTTCCAAGGAATGACTAAACCTACATATCTGAGACAAGAGAATGAAGTTAATGGTGGAATGGTAACTTTGCAAATTGTTTGCGAGCATATTGATTTCTTTCTTTCTCTTTAAGCTTAGTAATTAATCCAATTTAATTTTATACATTGGATATTTTGTCTTAATTATGCTTCGTGCTTTTCTTAAATAGGAAAAAAACATTCTTTATGGGATGCGGAGGCTATGGACTAATTTCAAATCAAGATTGTCAATAAGTATAAGTGAGGTTTCAAAATTACCAGATGCAAATAGAATGATTAGGTTATTAAAATCTGAACCTATAACAGATGCAGATTGGAACATATTTGTTGCAAGCAGGTTAAGAGTAAGAGTGGAAAATATGCATATATTTAAATTTATTATTTTGAAAATGATATAATATTTTATATTCTAATCACTCTTTTCTTCTTTTCTTTTTTTTTTCTCTTTAGGAAAAAAGCATGAGATTCTAAACGATAAGTGCAACACTTTTTTTTTTTTGGAAAAGTTACTTAGTAATATAAATCCAAACAAATTATAATATACAAAAATCCGAGGGGCATACCCCAAGAATTACAAGAAGGACGTAAAGTCCAAACATACAATCCAACAAAAGATCAAAAATAAAGGCCACAAGCGACCTAAAACAAAGTAAAAAGGCCACAAACGGCCTTAACAACATAAATGATAAATGACCACAAACGGTCTAAATAAAAAAAAAAATACAAGAGGTTCAGCCGTTCTTGTTTTTCTTCTTCTTACCCTTCTTTACCGGGGTAGCTGGGGTGTCTGTATGAGTATAATCAACCCTATCAGATTGATCCTCATTACTTAGCCTATTCAAAGGCTCAAAACGGGAGGGCGAAGTCTCAAGGGGTTGTCCTGTGTTTATCTACCCTGACGAAACAGATGCCTCGCGATTGGTTGAACAATGGATAGTACCCAAAAGCTTACCTTGGTCAGTCACAAAAGGAGATAAAGAGTCAGAATCTGAGACTGACTCTGTGCTCAAAACTGTAGCAGCCTTAGGAGGCACAACTTGCACTGAAGAATCTGCTGGAATAGCAACAGCTTTCGAACTCTCAATGACATCAGTCGCCACCTTACCTGAATTCAAGGGGGCACCATCAGAAGGGGTGCTATCAAAGGTGCTAGCCTCATTCTTATCCTGAACTGAAGTCTTTGCTGGTTCCGGACAACGGTGACCAAACCTACGACATTTGGAGCAACGTTTTGGAATCCACTCATATTCAACTTCAATTTGGATGGGTTCAGGAGAGAGTTTGCACTTGAACTCAAAGTTCTGGATTGGAGGGCGCTTTGCATCAAGAAGAACACATACCCTCGCATACTCCAATCTGGAAAGATCAGAAGTCGTCTTGTCACAAGAGATAGGTTGTCCAACCATGCTGGAGACAATGCTAAGGCCGTTAGTTGTCCACAAAGGAAAAGGCAGGCCATATAAACGGATCCAAACAGGAACCTTTCTTAATTGATTCGTATTAAAATCCAAATGCGGGTTCCATGGTTGTAAGATAATTGATTTACCTCCGAACATCCAAGGACCGCGAGCAATGATTTTAAGAACCTCCTCCTCAGTTCGAAAACGGAAGATGAGAAATCCCTTATTCGTGAAACGGACATCCTCAAGACCACTAGATTTCCATGCACGCATCGTCATCGAACATGCAGCATGGAAGGGCATCACATATCCCGAAAAAAAGCCAACAAGACATCTACGCCATTCGGCCACATTCTCGTCGACGATCTCATCCGGAATCTCAAGGACTGTACCCGATTTTTTGGGGGTAACCGGGAACAGTTTGCATCGAATACTCGAATCAGTGATCTTGATTTTGTCGGCCCAAGAGCCAGCAGATTTGGGTGGATCCATCATTCACAAATCAAGTACAATAAATATCTCATAAAAAAGAAAAGGATAAACGAAAGCAAACCGGGCACCAAAACGAGGCGGGCTTGCGAACTCGTCGTCTCCTCTTCTAATTTGCAATCCGCAAGGAATCAAGAGGGCGGCCAAGAAGCCAAGTTGCACGGAATAACCTGAGCAACAATCTGATTGGGTCTATGAACAGTGATGGCCGGATGAACAGTGATTACGTCGGTGAATAGTACCACCCGAAAGGAAAAAATGCGATTTGTGGGTGATGCGGTTGGAATCTGACAATGGTACAGAAGGAAAAGTTGATCAGCGATATCCGATCTACAAGGTGGTGGTGGAGGTGAGAACCCACTCGCCGGTTTTCGACGAAGGGCGGCGGATAAATAGCAATTCCGAAACTTTGAAGCCGTGGACAGGGGTGATACCGGCTGAATCAGGCAGTGGTGATGAAGAAAAAGTTGTAGATCGCTGCCCGATCTACCAGATGGTGATGGAGGTGAGATGCCACTCGCCGACGATCGACGGTGGTGAATAGTAAATTCCAAAATTTTGAAGTCTTGGACGAACGTGTTGCCGGCTGATTCAGGAGGAGTGAAGAAGGAAAAAATTGTAGAACGGGCCGAGATCAACACGATGGTGGTGGAGGTGAAGGTTCACTCGCTCGTCGACGGTGGATAAATAGTAAATCCGATCACTGTTTTTGGGAAATTTGAACGCCTTCCGGCCAGAATCTGAAGAGGGTTAAGAAGGAAAGTTTGCTCAAAATATCCCGATCTACAATATTTGTAAATCTCAAAGGCTGATTCGCAAATCAGCCGGAGTTAACAGTAACTCCGGCGAACTGGTTGAGAGAAAAATTTTCTCCCTTTATTACCTTAATCCATCCTAAGTCCTAACCTCTTCTGATAAGTGCAACACGAATAGAGTCACATACAATAAGTCATGAAGGCTATATAAGATTGAGAGGTGAATTGGTTTTTCCTTTTCTCTAAGATTTTCTATTTCATTTCATATTTATTTTTATAATCAAATTTATATGTAATTGTTGAATGATAATTATTTTAGTTATTGGTCCTACTATATGCTCTTTACGTTAGTGATACTTTTTTGAACATAATTTTTTAGATACAAAAGGCTTACTCTCGATCATTGGTTTCAAGGGTACAAGGGACTTTGGATAAAAGGACATCTACAGAAGGATGGAAAATGTATTAGTGATACTGCAAGTGAATCAATGGTATTGAAAAGTTATTTTTATGATTGCATTTTAGTTCTTTAATGTAGCATATGTAAAATCCACATTGTAATTATTGCTATGTTTTTATTTTCCTTGAATTGTTAGCAGGAAAAAATAAAAGAAATAGAGCAAACATTAGCACCTAAAGATCCAAACTCCATAAAGAATGATGCAATGACAAGATTATATGAAGTAGAACATCCTAGTTATGTTAAAGGTATGGGATTTGGAATAACACCTTCTAAAGTGGATGACATAAGTTTAAAGATATAGTAAAATGAGGAAACTTGAAGGTGACTTTAAGGAACTAGAAACAAAGTTCAAGTAATTTCAAGCGGCTATTATTTCCAACAATAGATTGAATGTTGTAAGTGTTATGTCCATGTGCATGCAATGTACATGTGAAGATTTATTAGGCATCTTATGAAGAAAACTTTGGTTTAAATTTGATTCCTGATAACTAATTGGAATCCTAGTCTAATAGGAATTATGTATTTAAACATTATCCTATATTGTATTAGGACATTTAATATATTATCTAGTTCACTTGGGAGAATGTATGTTTGTATCCGACTATACATTGATCATTTTTTTTGTGTTCTTTCTAAAGTAAAACTCTAAACCTTGTAGTTGAAGGAAAGACAAATTGAAGCTGAATAGGAAAACTATATATAGCTATCTACACATATATGGAATGCACGCGTTAATCAATGCATTCAAGCAGGGCAAGGTGTAATGCATCCTTTCCTTCTTACTCATCTTTATGTGTGAAGCATTAAGCTTCAATTGAGAGGTATAGGTCATATGAGGCTTCAAGAGCCGAGTATTCACATATGTCTTTAACTAGGTGATTCGTTATGTTATTCCTCACAGTATTATGTTGAGTCCGCAGCAACAAAGAGCGTGTGGTGTCACTAGTGTTGTGTTGTTGAGAGAACAATTATACATAGGCTAGGTGAGTGAGAGTAGTAAAGTCTACCACTGTAATAGGTCCTACATCTTGTAAACAAAGACAATATAGTGAACCATAGCTTTTGCCGCCCATGGATGTGTAGGTTTTATAATGAAACCATATAATGAAACCTCTATATCGACTTACTTTACAATATTTTGTTATATTCCGCTTTACAATCCATACATTTTGAAATCTAACAGTAAGTTATTTAAAGATTTTTATTATTTATATCTTTGCATCATTTGAGTTATTATATATTTAACAAAGTTATATTACATATATAATAAACGTGTATGCTTTAATAAGATCATAATGGATTTCAAGATACATTATACTTGTGCACCAACTCCACAAGTAAATCATGTCATTTTTTACCAGGCATCAGTTTTAATTTTTTTTTTAATCTATAAATTAAGGATGTGTATTTATGTATACAAATTTATATATATAGCTGCAACAGATTCTTGAGCATTAGTTCACTATGTCCAACTTAAAACAGATTACTCTAAAGTATGTGTTGATGAAGTGATTTTGTCAAGATTACCTTTGGTCCAACCTGATTATGAGTTTTTCACCTTAGATGATGCAAAAGGAAGTGTAATCGTATGGCTTAAGAAGTATCTTTCCCTTGACTGACTATTGTAAGATAATGTTTTTCTTTTTACAAATTTTGTGTTTATACCTATGAACTTTAACTTAAATTGTATTTAATCAATTATTTAAATTGTTTCGTTTTTTTTCCAGAGATTTCAAGACTTCAAGAAAATAATTTTTAGCATTAAAGGAGTTTCAGGGATTGGATTGAAAGAGAACCCTTCTTCTTCTTCTTCTTTCCTCTTTAGATGTTGAACATCTTAAAATAAAAAGAGACTTATTTCCTCTCTTTTTTTTATTATAGTTGTGCGAGACAAATGGAAGTTACTACACGTGGAATAGATTGAATTGTTGATTGTTTGTTGACATAGATTTTCAATGGAAATTAATAATTGTTTATTTTATTTTGATTTCAATTCAAATGATACATGCATGAATTTTGTTGAAATTATGTGCATCATACTATATGGTTATCATACAAATTTTAGATTATTTATACAACTTGAAAATAAATAATCAACAAATTAATTATTAAAAGAATAAACAATGTTATAATGGCCTAACTTACCTTTGCCCTCCAATCAAAGAATATTTACAAAAATTAATTTTATGCCATCGAATCAATTCTCAATAGTAATAAACATGATGTCATTAATAAAATTTCGAGCAAAATATTACATTATCAAAGGCATATTTAGTTTGCTATAATAAGTTACTATGGCATATGATAATTGTCGTTGAAACTCATATTAATGTTAATTACAATGGCAAATTATGATTTGCTATTAAAGTTTTTGGGACTATGGATAACAAAAAACTCCACATTAGTATAATATTGTCCCTTGTGAATTTACTTTTGGACTCTACCCAAAAAACCTTATACAAATAAAAATATTTGTCCATACTTATGTACCCTTCTATGGATTTACTTTTAGACTCTACCCAATGAGGTTCACACCAATGAGGATATTTGTCCATACTTATGTACCCATGATCCTTCCTATTTTTAGTCAATATGGGACTTTGGTTGCATACATAACAATTCTCCCTTAAACAAAAGACCACATTATTATGCATTCTTCAAGCCTTCCCTCAAATGATCATTCATCTGTCTGCTCCATATAGGTTAACTACTCATTTTCACTGTGAGGCAGCTACATGTCCATAGAGCTCCAGAGTACTCGCCTACCTCAAGAGCTTACTTTATTCAGGTCAACTCCTCTCATCATGTTAGGATCAAGACACATCTATGAAACCTCCTAAGCACATTACCTGATCCAATAGAGCTCAACCACGATCCAATCGCAAGTTTAACTGGGGTTATTATAGGAATTTCCTCTACATGATTGCATGGATAAGTCTGGGGTCTAGCTCTGATAGCATTTATTGCAACCATGGACCACCAAAATTCTATGTTGGTATGATATTGTCCACTCGTAGATTTGCTTTTAGACTCTATCCAAAAGGCCACATACGAATGGAGATATTTATAAATACTTATATACCTATGATGCTCCCCACTTCTAGCCAATATGGAAATTTGATTGCGCACCTAATAAATGGAACTTTCAACAGCTAATTTTTTTTTCCTTAGATTTCTTTTAAAAGCAAAGCTTACGACATTAAAATTATGCCATTAAAAATAAATAACTTTGGCTCATGGATCAATGGCGTTAAGAACTTCGCTGTCTTAACCATTGAACGACCAATTTCCTTATCATTCAAATACATCTTTTTTGTAGTGTTTTGACATTTTTAGGCTTAAAAGTGCGAGTATAAAAAGTAAAATTTACTTTTTTCAATTACCTGACCTCTTGTTTTGATTACTCCATTCAGGCTTCCAAAAATTGTAGTTGATAGACGATGCTTTTTAACCTAATTTGGTGGACATTTAGAATCTGAACCATCCTTTAGATCTTTTCTAGAAATTTTATTAGGATCCTCATATTTTGAAATATCAACAGGAGAATTTTTTACTTTTTAGTTGGTTTCTAAGGGAGATCATGCGAGTCTATATTCACTGATTCAATCAAAAATGATTTTATTTTCCATTCAAAACCCTGTATAATCATTAAAATCATCAAAAATAATAATATAGGATTCAAGAATTATCTCAATTCTTATATCTTAAATCATATATGCTTTGCTAGTTAAAGAATATCCAAGGAATACTCCCTTATCACTTATTCACTTTTTGCATCCATCTTTCCCAAATGTTATTTATCATCCAATATAAAAGCACCTGTAGCCAAAAACATAGAGATAAAGATCAAGTTTTCTCCCTTTTAAAATCTCATTTGGAGTTTGCTTTGTTTCGGGTCTAACATACATTCTATTAATGATGTCATAGGTTGCAGTTGTTGCTTTAGGCCTTGAATTTCTTTGTTAATTTTTTACTATTCAATAAAACTTTAGCCATCTCTTGTAAAATTTTATTCTTTCTCTCAGCGATACTATTTTGTTAAGTGTTTTTAGTGTTGAAAACTCATGAGATATGCCATGAAGTTTACAAAAATCAGAGAAATTTAAATTTTCAAACTCCTTCCCATAACCACTTCTTATTTTGATAATTTTTCTAATGTTTTTTTATGGTCAATTTCAAGTTTTTTACATAGATTTCTAAAGACATCAAAAGCATTATTTTAAAACATCAATCATACTGCATTTGGATAAATCATCAATACACAAAAAATGTATTGTTTATCTTCAATTCTCCTTGTTGGCATCATTACGTGAAAATTGACTTTTACGACGAAAATCATTTCGTCACGTTATAGTCGTAATAAGTGAGTAACAGAAAGTTTTCTTATGACGAAATTAAAATTCGTCACAAAAAACTTTTTTGCGATGAAAATTTCATCGCGAAATCCCACTTTCAACTACGAAATTTTTGCCATAGAAAAAATGGTATTATGCTAAATTTTTTTGTGACAAACGAAATTCATCACAAAAAAACTTATTTTGCGATGAATTCAAATATTGTTGCGAAAGCATTAGAAAATAATTCATATTTTTTATAAAATTATTTTTATTGGAAATTTTTTTGCGACCAATTCTTCATCACTAAATATGACCTTTAGCGACAAAAAATTCATCGCAATAAACTTTTTTAACGAAATTGATTATTTTTTAAGAATTTATAGATTTTATATTCTAATTAATTATAAATTTTAAAATAAATGAATTGTCTCATTACACAACCTAATTCTTTGTATGAATAATTTTATTAATTAACAACAAATTACAAAAAAAATTGTCCCAATATATTTTTACAATATATCAACCTTGTTTTACATAGCAAAATTAAAAAAAAAATACAAGAGAATACAAAAAATAGAAAGAAAAACACAAAACTTCATCCTCCGAAAATTCTTTTGTTGCTTGATTTTGTATCAATCTTCAAATCTTCAATTGCAACCCAACTTCAAAAATACTTTTTAAAAACAAAAAAAATAAAAATAAAAATTAAGTAATAATTAAAGTATAAAAAATGAGTGTATGAAAAAAAAAACAATGTTAAAGAAACAAAGAATTTGAGAATGTTAAATTGCATATCATCTTCAAAAAAACCTATGAAACAAAAGACAATAGTATCAATCAAAATTAAAATAAATAAAAATATATTAATCTTCTAAAGAAAATATATTACAACACAAAAGTAAAAGAGAAAGTAAAAGTATTTACCAAGAATAATAATGTTAGAAAAAGAAAAGGGGTAGAGAATTGGAAGTGATGGAAGAAAATGAAACAATCCAAAAAATTAACCCATGTATATATCATAAAGGTTTGATATTTTGAATATTAACCTTTAGCCACAAAAATTTCGTTGCGAAAGAATTTTTAAATTTATGAAATAAATCAAAGTGGGAAAAAGTTCGCCAAAAATTTTTGTTGCGACCAAAATTTTGATATTTCACGACAAAATTTTCGTCAAGAAAGAATTTCAAAATTTTGAAAATTCAAGAGCAGGAAAAAGTCCGTCGAAAATTCATTTTGTGACAAAATTTTGACCTTTAGCAACAAATTTTTCACTACTAAAGGACTTGAAATTTTCAAAATTCTTAAGCGGGAAAAAGTCCGCCTAAACTTTATTTTTTGCAACGAATAGAAATTTGTATTTCATCGCTAAAGACCTCGTTTTGCGACGAAATTAATTCATCATAAAACATCCTATTTTGCGATCAAATATTAATCTTTTTGCGACAAAAATTTCCTCACAAAAATCTTAAAAAAATTAAAATGGTAAAGGCTCTCCTATTTGTCATAAAACATATACAAATATGAAAATTAAAATAAAAAGCTAAGACGATTTTCAAATTAACCACACTTGGACTTTGATAATTATAAATTTATTTAGTAATTAAATTTTCTTAACCAACATAATTAAATTTATTTAATATTGGGTTGATATTAAATAATTTAATGTTAATTAATTAATCATATAATAACCACATACATTAGATATGTAAAGTTATTATATGGTATTTAGTTAGTTTTTATTCAGTATTAAAGTGTTAACAAAATACATACAACTATCATTAACAAATGTAGAATGGTTAGACATCTATACATATGACATAATTGTCATGTGCGAGGAATTGAAAACAGGTTTTTTATACTTTGATGAATAAATGATTAAATATTCATATTATAATCATTATGTAACAAATGCATTCATTTTTAGTAAATATTTTTTGTTATTTTTTCCTTTTACAAATACTAACTGTTGGTTCTAGAGGTGGCGCAGATGGCATGTGCATTGCACAAGAGTAATTTGTTATCATGTAATAAAAATATTTAATATAGATATTTTCCTAATCTCATTTATTTTATATAGATGTTTTGTATTAAGAGAATTTTAATTAAAATAGGATAAGTTTTGATATAGTGTCCTAGTTAAAAAGGAATAAGTTTGGATTTGATATCCTAGCTGAATAGGAATAAGTTTGGATTTGGTATCCTAGTTGAATAGGAAGTTTTATATTTGTATTAATTATCTCTTATTAGATTATGATATTATTTAAGAATTGTAGTTTACTTAAGAGAGTATATTATTACTTCCTATAATGTTTGATTGTTATCCAAACTTTCCTTGTGAGTTTTATTGAGATTCCACGAGATCTTGATAAGGATTGCAATTGATATCAAATACTAATATCAAATACTATATAAAGCTATCTTCATAGCTTTTGGTGGAAGGCATTCAACACATTCAAGGCAAATTGAGAGAGAGCAAGCAAGAGTAAGTTTGAGTGCGTTTTTTATTTGTTTTTTATGTCTTGTGTAAAGCTTTAGGCTTTGGTTAATTATTATAGATCATGTGAAATTAAAGGAGTTGAGTAATCACATGTCTGTACCAGTTACAAGTGTTATGTTATTCTTAACTATGTGTAGTTAAGATAATCGTGACAGAAAAAGACCAGCATCAAAAGAGTGTGTGAAGGACTATCGTTGTGATCGAGGTTGATCAAGTTTACATAGATTAGATTAGTGAGTGAGCGGGTGTCTATCACTGTAAAGAGTCCTAAGTCGAGTGTAAAACACATAAAATATAATGGATTATAACTCTTGTTGCTCGTGGATGTATGTTGGTTATAATCGAACCACGTAAAAATCCTGTTCCGATTTACATTACTGTTTTCAGTTATATTATTTGTAACTTCTATACGCTGCAAAATCCAACACTAACAGTTAATATTTAAAATATCTTTAACAAATGTAAACCAGAAATTTGTAATAGTTGTAATTTAATCAATTAAACATCTATATATCTGTCATAGTTGTTATTTATGAGTAATTAAAAATAAGCTTTTCTAATTTGATCAGTAAATGATTAATTATTTATATTATAATCATATAAAAATATAATAAAATTGCATTTATTTTCAGGTATAGAATGTATTTAAATTGATTATCCATTTCTTTTACAAAAATAACAATTATTAAAAATATCTTTTACAAATATAAAAAATAATTTTGTCATAGAAGTAATTTAATTATTTGACATATATGCACATGTTACAAGTATCATATGTATTAGGAATTGAAAATTAGCTTTTCTAAGTTATCAATAAATGATTGATTATTCATATAATAATCAATATGTAATAAATGTATTCATTGTTTGTTATAGAGTTCATTTTAATTATTCATCTCCCTTAAAATAAACTCTAACAATTGTTTAAAATATCTCTATAATTTACTCAAAGCTATAAGAAAAAAATCAAAAGTCTAAGAAATATATTGTCTAAATTCATATACTCTATAACAAAAAAATAAAAAACGTAATTATATGCAACGTTACATGATTATTAATTAATTTATTATTTAAGTTTATTTAACATATAATTAAAAATTAAAAAATAAATTAGATTTTTACAAGCTGGGTTTCTTTTTTCAATCTCATTTTCATCAATTAAAAGTTAGCCATAGTGATAAGTTTATCATAATTGTAATTTAGTAGATGACAATATATAAATCACACATAAATTAGATTATATCTAAAGAATTAGCAATAAATTTTATGTTTTAATTATTAAATTATTAATTATTCATGTTTTATACATAAATATATATATATATAGAGAGAGAGAGAGAGTTTATTTTAATTATTTATCTCTTTTACAAACACTAAATTTAGAATATCTCAATAATTTTTCACACTTAGAGCATGTATAGAACCACAAAGGGGTTTTTTTTCTATAAAAATTTATGTGCATATCCAAATGACCATGCTATATTTAAAAATTCTCAAATTTACCTAAAATCAAATTAAATTTTTAATACTTTTTTTATTCTTTTATTTTTATCATTCTTATTTTTTAAAATGAAAACTTAATAACTTTTCTCTTTGCTTTTCTTCTCTTTGTTTGTGGTCCATCTATTATAAGTCTTTAACATTAGAATTTCATGTCTATTAATAAACATAAGTACCCTTTTCTTTTTGGTTGGTTACATTAGCAGATATAGGAGAATTTTTGTGAGGAATATTTCATTGCAAAACATAATTTTTGGTGAGGAATTTACTTTTGTTGCTAAAGGTCATGTATTGCCAGATATGACAAATTGGCGAGGCAATTTAGTAAGACTTTCTGCGAAAAAATTTTTCTCTCAAAAGGTTACTTTTTTTTAGGACTACAATTTTATTGCAAAAAGTTGTCTTTCTTGAGGAATGTAATTTCGTCACAAAAAGTAATATCTATGGAGGACTTTTTGCAAGGAATATTTTGTCACAAAAGTCAATCTTTCGTAAGGAATTTACTTTCATCGCTAAAGCTCATGTACTGTCTGATATGCCAAATTTGGGTGAGGTAATTTAGTAAGAGTTTTTGTGACAAATTTTTTCTCGCAAAAGGTTACTTTTGCAAGGATTGAAATTTTGTCATAAAAAGTTGCCTTTCTCGAGGAATGCAATTTCGTTGCAAAAAAGTAATATTTGCACAGGACTTTTTGCGAGGAATATTTCGTCGCAAAAGGGAATTTACTTTTGTTGCTAAAGGTCATGTAATATCTGATATGCCAATTTGTTAGATAATTTAGTAGGAATTTTTGCAACAAAATTTTTCTCACAAAAGGTCACTTTTTGCGAGGAATTTAATTTCATCACAAAATTTCAGCTATTGCCTTATATATATATCCTATGTTTATATAATAAGTTAGAAGGGCTTTTTGTGAGAAATTTTTTCTTGCAAAAGGTCTTTTTTTCACGAGAAATGTAATTTCGTCGCAAAAAATATTCATGTTACTACAAAATTTTTGCCACAAAATCCCATCTTTGAGTAATACTTTTTGCAAAGAAAATTTCGTCGCAATAGATTTTCTCTCGTTGTGAAAAATTCTTCTCTAATTAGTCACTTGAGTTTTTAGCGAGGAAATAACTGTTCATCGCTAAAAGTTCCATTTTGTGACAAAAACTTTGTCACAAAATATCATTTTTTTTTCCAAATACTAGTTTTTGCGACGAAATAAATATTGTCACAAAAAACCTCTTTTTGCGATGAACTTGATTTCGTCGCAAAAAAGTTGGTTGCAAAAAACTGTTTTTCTTGCATTGCATAGGCCCATTAAATTCCTATGAAGCAAATCCAAAATTTTTGAAGTACTTAGACAAATACTTGATTTATGACAACTTCTTAGTTGCTTACCTTTTCTAACATGCATGACAAAGACCCATAGTTTTCTTAGAAAGCTTTGGTACTCCCTTGACAACACTAATTTTTGCATTATAAAACAAGTCATTGTAGTTTAGATGTCCTAGTTTTTTATGCTAGAGATCAAAATCATCAATTTTAACCTTTAAACCATTTGTGTCAAAAATAAGATAATAATTATCATAATATCTTTTACTTTTAAGAATGCACTTGTCAAAAACCTTAATTTTTTATAAGTAAAACAAAGATTATAATTTCCATCACATATTTGACTATTGCTAATATGATTTGCTTTTAAACTACTAATAAGCAATACAATTTTCAATTGAGATAAATTACGAACAGTTGAAGTTCCTCTTCCAGTCACCTAACCTGGAGCACCATCACTGAAAATTACATTTCCTTTGAATAGTTTTTAAAATTTTACCCAAAAAAAAAATTTCTAGCTATGTGTCATGAACAATCACTATCAAAATACTACGAGTTAGTAGTAAATGTTCTTGTGTTGAATGTGCAACTACATAAGTATTCGTAACTTTTTTAACCCAGATCATTTTTGAACTTTTAGAATTTTTTGTAACTTTTGATTTTGCATGATAGACTTAAATTTTTTCTTAATCATATTAAGAAAAGCAAAACATTTAGGCCTAATATGTATTTTAATTCCACAAAAATGGCATATTGTAACAAACCTAATTTTACCATTGATGAATTTGATAGTCTTAACAAATTTGGGCCGTGACTTAGTATCTACAGATGACGCATCATATCCAATCCTGTTTCTATCTCAATGAGGTTTTCTACTACTAAGAACATGATTAAGCTTAGATATTCTAATTTTAAATTTTTGGATACATATATTCGCCTTGTCAAGTTCTTGTTATAGTTCCTTTGTTTCCTTTTCCTGATTAATGAGTCTGGATTTGAAGTGACCAAATAATGCTTCAGTTGATTCCCGACACATCCGAAAAAGGATTGCCTCCCAAGTATAGGAGTGTCGAAGTTATAAACCCGGTGAGACCGGGGTCGATCCACGAGGAAGGGAATTTTAGCGCTACAAACTATAAAGTAAGCAAATATGATATGGATGATTCAAAGAGATGACAAGATAATATCAACAAATATAAGTAAGAACAAGTTCGTAAACAATAAATGAGAATCACACAAGAGAAATCAACACAATAATAATGAAAGCTAAGGTTAGAGGATCCGCCCTTGATATTTCAAATAAGGATAAACAACCCATTTTAGTTATATGAATTATATTTGTTTCATTACCAATATTATACCACTTCTTGTAAATGGGTTCAAGCATCCAATGTGCCAATCATCATATGTCTACAACAAATCAAGGTTCCTAACTAGATTCGTGTTGGTAAGGAAGAACCATACATCATCTAGAAAGGATCCAAGCATTTGATGTGCCAAGGATTGTCGATAATGGATCAAGACCTCCACTTTACGAATGGTGTCAAGATTGATTAAGAAAATAAATATAAGTCATATAAAATAAACAACAAAAGATTATGATTATTAAGCACATATCAAATGGCTAGAAAATCTTTATTCTCATATCAAGGGTTTCACCCTTTCACCTTAGCAAGAGAGAAATTAGAAAGACATTATAAGAGAAAGAAAACTAATTATAAGAAAAAGGAAATTCATTAATAACATAAAAATACAAGAGAGAAAAACACAATAACAAGGGATCCCAGCAAAGGCCAAGATACCCTAATGGGTCACAAGGCACCTTTATTTATAGATACATTCAGGGGCAAACTTGTCAAATTACAAAGGAATAATTGTCAAATATTAGATGCACCAACTTTGACAATTGAGGTAATTAGTTGAACCGACTTTGACCACCAATTTTGACATTGAAGTATTGAGAATTTTAATCACATGTCTTCATGAAAATCATATATATTTCTCTCAGCTTTCTATAACATCTTGATTTATATGATTTGGATACGTATCTTGAGAGATATGGTCAAAATACTGAGGCATGGTCAGGCTAGGCCGAAACTGCTGATGGGTTCACTTCAAGCCCATTTTTGGTCCACTAAGAGTCCGAATTTGATGATGCTTGTGAAATACAATCTTATAGATGATTTAATCAGCTTTCCAAAACATTAATATTTGCACCATTCTGATCTATAAATAGAAAGTTATGCCCATTTTACCAAACCTATAACAAAACCAAAATTAAAAGAAAGTTAATTCCAAAGATGCAAAGACTACAAACATGCTTAAGTTGAGAAATTTAATGACACTATTAATGCAATATGATAAACTAAACTCTTATTAAACATGCATATTTAAGTGTTCATCACACCCCCCAACTAGCTTATTGCTAGTCACTAGCAATTAAAGCGTTATTATTTAGAAGTGATTTATAGAATTTTACATCCAAGGTGGTCATTATTGCACTCTCCTTGATTTTATCCAAATAAACAAACTATCAACCATTTTTTTTTTAATGATGTGACTCATATACCCTTCGGTCAAGATATCTATAAACCTTCTTTTTGTGCTCATTCGACACATGACTATGGGGCTTATTAGAAAGAAGCCATATCGGTTCTAATATTTGTTAAGGCTACACTTTTAGTAGTGGGCAATTCATTTAATTATATATATAGAAATAGTATTAGTATGATATAGTTCTTCTTGTCCTTTTTTTTTGAAAGAATGCCTTCTTTAACCCATTTAAGTAGCCTTAGGGCTAATGACTTTCCCAGACCAATGGCCTTAGCATTAGAGTGTTAAGACGCGCTTATCGAGCTTACCGACTCGAGTGTTGACGATGGGCTTTATTTATTTGCTAGTCTTATGGGTAGTGCAATGTTCAATCCCATTAAGCTTTTTCCATAATCCATGTAGCGAGCTTTGGGCCAATAGCTCCCAAACCAGTTGGTCTTAGGGTATTAGGTGTTGAGGCACCTCTCGGGCTTAATTGCTCAAATTAAGGAGGCTATGAGACCAAACTTATCTACAATTGCTTTCTCTTCTTCTCTTTTTTTTCACTTTTTTTTGCTTTTTT
The DNA here is from genome assembly GCA_013180625.2 of Boswellia sacra. Taxonomy (NCBI): domain Eukaryota; kingdom Viridiplantae; phylum Streptophyta; class Magnoliopsida; order Sapindales; family Burseraceae; genus Boswellia; species Boswellia sacra. The sequence continues at coordinate 172,756 of SNVD02004328.1, read as the reverse complement.
TTTTTACTTTCCCTTTCCTTTTGTTGTTATCCTAAACAAAACAAAAGACTCAAGTATTGCAACATTTAATTTCGCCATCCACAATCATGCATCAAGGTATGTGTGTGTGTGAAGA
>SNVD02004328.1:0-172541 GCA_013180625.2 Boswellia sacra | reverse complement strand
GACAATGACCATTCTACTGATGATTGCCCAACTTTGCCTACCTTTAGGGAATGTCTCCATGAACAAGCCAATGCCTTGAACACTTTCAAAAGGCCAAATCACAATCCATACTCACAAACTTACAATCCCGGTTGGAGAAATCATCCAAATTTTAGTTAGAAAAAGGACAATCATGCACAATCTTCACAAGTCCCTTTTCACACACAACAAAATTTTCAAAATTCTCATGATCATGCATATGCTCCTCCTCCTAGGAATGACCTTGAAGAAACATTGCATTCATTCATTACAAAGCAAGAGACTTTCAATAGCCAAACTGCTCAAACATTAGCAAATTTGTCAGAAACTCTTGCAAAAATTTGCATCTACATTTAGCATCCAAGAGAAGGGAAAATTTCCTTCTCAAACATTGCAAAACCCCAAAGATCAATCTAACTCAAATGCAGGGAGTTCAAATAACCATTATTTTGACCAAGCCAAGTCAGTCATGACCCTTCGCAATGGTAAGGTCGTTGAAAAACACATTCCTGACCCTTGTGAGAAAGAAGAAGAATCGATCTCTAAAGGACAGGAAGAGGTGGCCAAACCAATACCTAGCGAAGAGGAAACCATATCCCCATCTGTGCCTCCATTTCCTCAAGCATTAGCTACACAAAAGAAGCCAACTCACAATTCTAAAATCTTTGAAATTTTCAAACAGGTAAAGGTTAACATTCCTTTGCTTGATGTGATCAAACAGGTACCTTCTTATGCAAAATTTTTGAAAGACTTGTGCACTGTGAAAAGAAAACTGAATGTAAAAAAGAAGGCCTTTCTAGCTGAGCAGGTAAGTGCTATTCTTCAAAATAATAATACAGTGAAATATAAGGATCCAGGTTGTCCTACAATTTCATGTGTTATTGGAGACCATAAAATTGAACAAGCTTACTTGATCTTGGTGCTAGTGTGAATTTGCTTCCATACTCGGTTTTTCAAAAACTCAATCTAGGTGAGTTAAAACCGACTTCTATGACTCTTTTGCTTGCTGATAGATCAATTAAAGTACCAAGAGGAGTAGTAGAAGATGTATTAGTTCAAGTGGATAAATTCATTTACCCAGTGGATTTTATCGTCTTGGACACACAACCAGTGGAAGTAAGCAATTCAATTCCTATTATTTTAGGGCGTCCATTTCTAGCTACCTCTAATGCTTTGATTAATTGCAGGAATGGAGTCATGAAGCTATCATTTGGGAACATGACATTGGAACTTAATATTTTTAATATGTGCAAATAACCACATGAAGAAGAAGATGAAATTGATAAGGCCAATGTGATTGAATCTATTGTGGAAGATCACATCCAAAAAGGGAGTTCTTCTGACCCTTTGGAAACTTGTTTGGTGAATTCATTGGAATCAAGTATGGAACTAGAGTCTGATCTTTCTGATATATGTTCTTTATTGGATTGTGCACAAGTGATGGAAAAATGCTCAAAACCAAGATTCGAAGAATTGGGGCAAATGAATGAAAGCAAGGAAGAGGAAGCTCCCAAGTTAGAACTAAAGCCCTTACCTGAAGGACTGAAATATGCATATCTTGGGGAGAATCAGACATATCCGGTGGTAATTTCTTCATCCCTCACATGCGAGCAACAAGGTAAGTTGATAGAAGTGCTTATAAGGCATAAAAATGCAATTGGGTGGACTTTAAAAGATATAAAAGGCATTAACCCTTTAATTTGCACACATAGAATACATTTAGAGGAAAATGCCAAAACATCCCAACAACCTCAAAGAAGATTGAATCCACATATGAAAGAGGTAATTAGGGCTAAAGTTCTTAAATTACTTGATGTGGGAATTATCTGCCCTATTTCTGATAGCAAGTGGGTAAGCCCTACTAGAAAAGGGGGAATCCACAATGAAAAGGGAGAATCATTGCCAACTCGAGTCTCATCTAGTTGGAGGATGTGCATTGATTATAAAAAATTAAATGCTGTCACTAGAAAAGACCATTTTTCCTTACCATTTCTTGATCAAATTCTTGAAAGAGTAGCAGGACACCCTTACTACTGCTTTCTTGATGGATACTCAGGCTATTATCAAATTCTCATTGCACTCGAAGACCAAGAAAAGACCACATTCACATGCCCCTTCGGCACTTTTGCATTTAGGAGAAATGCCTTTTGGACTGTAATGGCCCCAGCCACTTTTCAAAGATGCATCTAAGCAGTTCTCAGTGAACCTGGTTGAGCATGGTTTAGAAGTTTTCAGGCTGATTTAACTATCTTTGGAAACTCTTTTGATACTTGTCTTGAAAATTTAGAAAAAGACCTAAAAAGGTGTGTAGAAAAAGGTCTTATTTTGAATTGGAAAAAATGTCATTATATGGTCACTTCGGGAATTGTCTTAGCTCATGTGGTGTCTTCTAAGGGAATTCAAGTGGACAAAGCAAAAGTAGAATTAATTTCCTATTTGCCTCCACCAAAAACAGTCAAAGAGGTTCATTCATTCTTAGGGCATGCTGGATTTTATAGGAGGTTCATAAGAAATTTCAGTGCTATATCTAAATCTCTTTGTAACCTCTTAATAAAAGACACTTCTTTTGAATGGACTCAAGAATGTCAAAATGCCTTTGATAAATTAATTGGACTTTTAACAACTTCTCCAATTATGCAATCTCCTGATTGGTCCTTGCCTTTTCAATTGTGTGATGCAAGTGACTACGCCGTTGGCGCTATCTTAGGACAAAGAAAAGAAGGTAAGCCTTATGTGATATACTATGCAAGTAGGACTTTAAATGATGCCCAAATGAATTACACAAGAACTGAAAAAGAACTACTTGCTGTAGTATTTGCATTGGACAAATTTCGATCTTATTTAATTGGTTCTTCCACAATTGTTTACACTGACCATGCAGCTGTGAGATATTTAATGTCTAAACAGGATGCAAAACCTAGATTGATACAGTGGATCTTATTGCTTCAAGAATTCAACATCACAATAAAGGATAAGAAAGGAGCCAAAAATGTCGTTGCAGATCATCTTTCAAGACTAACAACAGAGACATTAATTGAAACTTCACCTATCAATGATTCTTTTCCTGATGAATTTTTATTTTCCATTGCTACTGTACCTTGGTTTGCTAACATTGTAAATTTTCTTGCAACAAGAAAAATGCCACCTCATTGGAATGCTCAAGATAAAAGGAAATTTTTAACCAAGGTAAAAATTTTTTATTGGGATGACCCATATCTGCTCAAATATTGTCCAGACCAAATAATAAGAAGATGCATACCCGACAATGAGGTGAGTAGTGTCATTAACTTTTGTCATTCTGAAGCATGTGGAGGACATTTTTCATCTAGAAAAACAGCTGCTAAGATTTTACAATGTGGATTTTATTGGCCCACCTTATTTAAAGATGCACATGCATTTTGCAAAACGTGTGAAAATTGTCAAAAATTGGGATCCATTTCAAAAAGAAACATGATGCCTTTGAATCCCATTCTTGTTGTTGAAATCTTTGACTGTTGGGGTATTGATTTTATTTGACCTTTTCCACCATCATTTGGTTTTGCGTACATTCTTGTTGCAGTAGACTATGTTTCAAAATAGGTCGAGGCAATTCCATGTCGAAACAATGATCACAAAACAGTTATCAAATTCTTGATAGAGAATATCTTGTGTAGATTTGGAATTCCTCGAGCCATCATTAGTGATGGGGGTACACATTTTTGTAACAAACCATTTGAAACCTTAATGAAGAAATATGGAATAACCCATAAAATTTCTACACCTTATCACCCACAAACAAGTGGACAAGTTGAATTGGCTAATAGGGAGATAAAACAGATCTTAGAAAAAACAGTTAACCCAAATCGTAAGGATTGGTCTTTAAGACTTAATGATGCACTTTGGGCTTACCAAACTGCTTTTAAAACATCATTAGGAATGTCTCCTTATAAATTAGTTTATGGAAAACCTTGTCACTTGCCTGTGGAAATTGAGCATAAAGCTTATTGGGCCATTAAAACATTCAACACAAATTTGAATGATGTTTGCAAGTTACGTAAACTCCAACTGAGTGAACTTGAAGAAATCAGGAATGAGGCTTATGAAAATTCTAAAATCTACAAAGAAAAAATGAAGGTTTTTCATGACAAATTCATTGCTAGAAAATCTTTTGAACCTTCGCAAAAAGTTCTTTTGTATGATTCAAGATTGCATCTGTTTCTTGGTAAACTTTGATCTCGTTGGACTGGGCCTTTCATTGTTAAAAATGTTTTCCCTTATGGAGCAATTGAAATTGAGAACCCAAAGAATGGTAATGTGTTTAAAGTTAATGGACAACGATTAAAACCATTCTTTGAAAATTTTGAACAAAATGAAGAGTCCATTACTTTAATCGATCCTTTTTAAGGATTGATTTTTCCTGGTCAAGTGGCGGATATGGTGCTCCGTGACTTTTAAAGTCGATTTTTAGTTCCCTAAAAACTGTTGCTCACCTTGCATTCATTTTCTTTTCTTTTCTCGCATTTTCACATGGACACCATTCTCTCAAATCTGCACAAACATTTTCCCTCTCTTCCTCCAAATGATTTGCTTAAAATTTACAAAGCTCGCGCAGAAAGACTAAGGATGTTGATGTGTAAGGGTATGCCTATTGAAGTAAGATGGTTAATTGAAGCCAAGGTTCGATGTTCTTATGAATTTTCAGATAATCTTGTTTCTCACAAGCCAAGTATGGGAAAAAGCTCTTACGCCAAAAAACGAAGAGCGAAAAGGTTACAAGTTTGTCCCAAATGTGCAAGATGGACTTGTAACCAGCATTGCCGCTCCTTGGGATATTTGTCTAATAATCGAGAGGATAAACTACAGTTCATCAAGAATGGACTGAGTAGGGAGTCTTTGGATGATATCCGAGTGACTCTTGAGACGCATTCTTGTGGACTTGTGCAGCGTGAAATTTTTAACTTGTGGACACAATTCCGAGATGAGCAGGAATGCTATAGTCTTGAGAATTTGACTCAAAATGACCCTGTTTGCCAGTTTATAAGAAAACTGGATGGGAAGCATATCCCCAACTCATAGAAGGTGTTTAAGCCATTTCTGTACGTAAAACCAAAGGAAGATGTGAGCCACAGTCACAACTACCTGTACATATGCATGCGTGCCATCATTTTTGAATTTTAATGCCTCATAGCTATCATTTTTGAATTTGTATCTTTTGTTTGACTTATGGTGTCTTATTTCATCATCTTTTTTTGAATTTCTATGCATAATTGTCGAATTTTTCAACATGCAGCCGAGCTACCTATTTGGATGTCATCATTAGCATAACTTTTTGCACTCCATAAATACCACATCTCTTGTTCTCTTCTTCACACATAGTTAGAGAGTTACATAGACATGGAGGGAACTTCAAAACGTCGAATCCAAAGGATATGTGTATTCTGTGGATCTCGACAGGGTAAAAGTGAGGAGTTTGTAGAAGCAGCAAATTATCTTGGTAGGCTACTGGCTGAAAGAAAGATTCATGTGGTTTATAGGGGAGGTAGCATCGGGTTAATGGGTTGTGTGTCAACAGCTGCACATGTAGGAGGTAGTCAAGTTTTAGAAGTTATTCCTAAAGCTTTGGCCATAGAAAGCATCGTTGGAAAAACGGTTGGGATGGAGTTACAAGTCTCCTCTATACATGAACGCATGGCACATATGCTCATCAATTCAGATGCCTTTATTGCTTTACCAGGTGGCTTTGGTACTCTCGAAGAAATTTTTCAAATTGCCTCTTGGGCCCAACTGAATTTCCATAAAAAACCCATAGGTTTGTTGAATGTTAAAAATTTCTTTGATCCTTTGATAAGTTTTGTTGATGCAGCTGTGGAACAGAATTTTATCCCTCATTCGGCGAGACAAATCCTTGTTTCTGCCACTACTGCTAGTGAACTACTTGACAAGTTACAAGCAGTCAAGTATCAACCTGATCCAGTCATCACTCAATTTAATTGGTCAGGGGGGCAAAACAAAAAGTACAAATTGGATCTGAATCTCCGTTTGTAATTTTTTTGTCCTTTATTTTATTTTTAGCATTTTATTTTATGAGTCTTTCAGGTCATCTCTCGAATAACAGAAGCTTCAGGTAATGTCTCATATACTTTATCTCTCTACATTTAAACATTGAAGACAATGTTTCATTTGGTTTGGGGGGGAAGGATAGTAGACATAAGTGTGTTTTAAATTTTCTTTTTCTTGAAAAAAAAAAGCGAGTTAGTAATTAGATTCAGAGTACCGTGTAAGGAGTTCAAATCCTCTTGAGACGCATTCTGGGTCAAGAATGACAAAGTAAGGAGGGCCAGTTTGAACTCTTGAAACACACTCTAACCAATTTTTCATTTTGTTTTGATTTCGCATTTTTTTTAGGAGTCATTTTAGTTAACTTGATATTATTTAGTTTTGATTTTTGAATTTTATAACAAGGAGGTCTTATTCATTTCACTTTGAATTATTCAAATCTATGAACTCTCACAACCTTATCATTTAATAAACTGTGTGCTTATGTACTCGTTAAGCAAGTATTCACGAACCTTTCTTCACACACACGCATACCTTAATGCATGATTGTGGATGGCGAAATGAAATGTTGTAATATTTGAGTTTTTTTTGTTTTGTTTAGGATAATAACAAAAAGAAAGGGAAAGTCAAAAAAAAAGAAAAAAAGGAAAAAAGGAAAAAAAGAGCAAAAAAAAAGTGAAAAAAAAGAAGAGAAGAAGAGAAAGCAATTGTGGATAAGTTTGGTCTCGTAGCCTCCTTAATTCGAGCAATTAAGCCCGAGGGGTTCCTCAACACCTAATACCCTAAGACCAACTGGTTTGGGAGCTATTGGCCCAAAGCTCGCTACATGGATTAAGAAGAAAGCTTAATGAGATTGAACATTGCACTATCCACAAGTTTCTAAGCAAAAATAAAGCATCGGCAACCCGAGTCATTAAGCTCGAAGGGGTGTCTTAACACCTAATGCCCTAAGGCCAACTGGTCTGGGAGTCATTAGCCTAAGGCTCGCTACATGGGGTAAAGATGCATTCTTTCAAAAAAAAAAACATATATATATATATATATATATATATATATATATATATATATTTATAAAATAAATGAATGCCCCCTACCTACAGTTGTTAGCCTTAACAAATATTAGAACCGATATGGCTTCTTTTAATAAGCCCCATAGTCATGTGTCGACTAAGCACAAAAAGAAGGTTTATTGATATCTTGACTGAAGGGAACATGAGTCATTAAAAAAAAATCGGTTGAGAGTTTGTTTATTTGGATAAAATCAAGGAGAGTGCAATAATGATCACCTTGGATGTAAAATTCTATAAATCACTTCTAAATAATAACGCTTTAATTGCTAGGGACTAGCAATAAGCTGGTTGGGGGGTGTGATGAATACTTAAATATGTATACTTAATAAGAGCTTAATTTATCATATTGTATTAACAGTATCATTAAATTCCTCAACTTAAGCATATTTGTAGTCTTTACATCATTTGAATTAACTTTCTCTTAATTTCAGTTTTGATGTAGGTTTGGTAAATTGGGCATAACTTTCTATTTATAGATCAGAATGATGCAAATCTTAATATTTTGGAAGGTGAATTCAATTATCTACAAGATTGCATTTCACAAACATCATTAAATTCGGACTCTTAGTGGACCAAAATTGGGCTTGAAGTGAACCCATTTGTAGATTCGGCCCAGCTTGACCATGCCTCAGTATTTTAACGTATGTCTCAAAATACGTATCCAAATCGTATGAATCAAGATGTTCTAGAAAGCTGAGAGAAATATATATGACTTTCATGAAGACATGTGAATAAAATTCTCAAAAATTCAATGTCAAAATCGGTGGTCAAAGTCGGTTCACCTAATTACCCCAATTGTCAAAGTTGGTGCATCTAATATTTGACAATTATTTCTTTGTAATTTGACAAGTTTGCCCCCGAATGTATCTATAAATAGAGGTGCCTTGTGACCCATTAGGGCATCTTGGCCTTGCCTGAAATATCTTGGCCTTAGCTGGGATCTTGTATTGTGTATCTCTTGTTATTCTCTCTTGTGTGTTATTAATGAATTTCCTTTTGCTTGCAATTTGTGTTCTTTCTCTTATAATGTCTTTCTAAATTCTCTCTTGCTAAAGTGAAAGGGTGAAACCCTTGATATGAGAGTAAGGATTCTCTAACCCTTTAATATGTGCTTAATAATCATAATCATGTGTTGTTTATATGATTTATATTTATTTCTCTAATCAATCTTGACACCACTTGTAAAGTGGAGGTCTTGATCCATTGTCGACAATCCTTGGCCATCAAATGCTTGGATCCTTTCTAGATGTTGTATGGTTCTTCCTTACCGACATGAATCTAGTTAGGAACCTTGATTTGTTGTAGACATATGGAGATTGGCACATTGGATGCTTGAACCCATTTACAAGAAATGATATAAATATTGGTAACGAAGCAAATATAATTCATATAACTAAAACAGGTCGTTTATCCTTATTTGAGATATCAAGGGCGGATCCCCTAACCTTAGCTTTCATTATTATTGTGTTAATTTCTCTTGCGTTATTCTCATTTATTATTTAAGAACTTGTTCTTTTACTCATACTTGTTGATATTATCTTGCCATCCCTTGGAATCATCCACATCATATTTGCTTACTTATAGTTTGTAGCGCTAAAATCCCCTTCCTCGTGGATCGACCCCGGTCTCATCGGATTTATTACTTCGACACTCCTATACTTGGGAGGCAATCCTTTTTCAGATGTGTCAATAGTTTTTAGGGAACTGAAAAACCGACTTTAAAAGTCACGGAGTACCGTATCCGCCACTTGACTGGGAAAAATCAATCCTTAAAAAGGATCGACTAAAGCAATAGACTCTTCATTTTGGTCAAAATTTTTAAAGAATGGTTTTAACCGTTCTCCATTAACTTTAAACACAGTACCATTCTTTGGGTTCTCAATTTCAACTGCTCCATGAGGAAAAACATTTTTAACGATGAAAGGCCCAGTCCAACGAGACCAAAGTTTACCAGGAAACAAATGCAATTTTGAATCATACAAAAGAACTTTTTGTGAAGGTTCAAAAGATTTTCTAACAATGAATTTGTCATGAAAAACCTTCATTTTTTCTTTGCAGATTTTAGAATTTTCATAAGCCTCATTCCTGATTTCTTCAAGTTCACTCAGTTGGAGTTTACATAACTTGCAAGCATCATTCAAGTTTGTGTTAAATGTTTTAATGGCCCAATAAGCTTTATGCTCAATTTCCACAGGTAAGTGACAAGGTTTTTCATAAACTAGTCTATAAGGAGACATTCCCAATGATGTTTTAAAAGCAGTTCGGTTAGCCCAAAGTGCATCACTAAGTCTTAAAGACCAATCTTTACGATTTGGGTTAACCGTTTTTTCTAAGATCTGTTTTATCTCCCTATTAGCTAATTCAACTTGTCCACTTGTTTGTGGGTGATAAGGTGTAGAAATTTTATGGGTTATTCCATATTTCTTCATTAAAGTTTCAAATGGTTTGTTACAAAAATGTGTACCCCCATCACTAATAATGGCTCGAGGAATTCCAAATCTACACAAGATATTCTCTTTCAAGAATTTGATAACTGTTTTGTGATCATTGTTTCGACATGGAATTGCCTCGAACCATTTTGAAACATAGTCTACTGCAACAAGAATGTACACAAAACCAAATGATGGTGGAAAATGTCCCATAAAATCAATACCCCAACAATCAAAGATTTCAACAACAAGAATGGGATTCAAAGGCATCATGTTTCTTTTTGAAATGAATTCCAATTTTTGACAATTTTTACACGTTTTACAAAATGCATGTGCATCTTTAAATAAGGTGGGCCAATAAAATCCACATTGTAAGATTTTAGCAGCTGTTTTTTTAGATGAAAAATGTCCTCCACATGCTTCAGAATGACTAAAATTAATAACACTACTTACCTCATTGTCAGGTATGCATCTTCTAATTATTTGATCTGGACAATATTTGAACAGATATGGGTCATCCCAATAAAAATTTTTTACCTCGATCAAAAACTTCCTTTTGTCTTGAGCATTCCAATGAGGTGGCATTTTTCCTGTTGCAAGAAAATTTACAATGTTAGCAAACCAAGGTACAACAGCAACGAAAAATAAAAATTCATCAAGAAAAGAATCATTGATAGGTGAAGTTTCAATTAATGTCTCTGTCGTTAATCTTGAAGGATGATCTGCAACGACATTTTCGGCTCCTTTCTTATCATTTATGGTGATGTTGAATTCTTGGAGCAATAAGATCCTTTGTATCAATCTAGGTTTTGCATCCTGTTTAGACATTAAATATCTCACAACTGCATGGTCAGTGTAAACAATCGTGGGAGAACCAATTAAATAAGATCAAAATTTGTCCAGTGCAAATACTACTGCAAGTAGTTCTTTTTCAGTTGTTGTGTAATTCATTTGTGCATCATTTAAAGTCCTACTTGCATATTATATCACATAAGGCTTACCTTCTTTTCTTTGTCCTAAGACAGTACCAACGGCATACTTACTTGCATCACACATCAATTCAAAAGGCAAGGACCAATCAGAAGATTGCATAATTGAAACAGTTGTTAAAAGTTCAATTAATTTATCAAAGGCATTTTGACATTCTTGAGTCCATTCAAAAGAAATGTCTTTTATTAAGAGGTTACAAAGAGGTTTAGATATAGCACTGAAATTTCTTATGAACCTCCTATAAAATCCAGCATGCCTTAAGAATGAACGAACCTCTTTAACTGTTTTTGGTGGAGGCAAATGGGAAATTAATTCCACTTTTGCTTTGTCCACTTCAATTCCCTTAGAAGACACCACATGACCTAAGACAATTCCTGAAGTGACTATATAATGACATTTTTCCCAATTCAAAATAAGACCTTTTCCTTCACACCTTTTTAGGACTTTTTCTAAGTTTTCAAGACAAATATCAAAAGAGTTTCCAAAGACAGTTAGATCATCCATAAAAACTTCTAAACAATGCTCAACCATGTCACTAAAAATGCTTAACATGCATCTTTGAAAACTGGCTGGGGCATTACAAAGTCCAAAAGGCATTATCCTAAATGCAAAAGTGCCGAAGGGGCACGTGAATGTGGTCTTTTCTTGGTCTTCGAGTGCAATGGAAATTTGATAATAGCCTAAATATCCATCAAGAAAGTAGTAGTAGGAGTGCTCTGCTACTCTTTCAAGAATTTGGTCAAGGAAAGGTAAGGGAAAATGGTCTTTTCTGGTGACAGCATTTAATTTTCTATAATCAATGCACATCCTCCAACTAGATGACACTCGAGTTGGCAATAATTCACCATTTTCATTTTTGACTACTATAATGCCAGATTTCTTAGGTACTACTTGTGTAGGGCTTACACACTTACTATCAGAAATAGGCTAGATAATTCCCACATCAAGTAGTTTGAGAACTTCAGCCCTAATCACCTCTTTCATATGGGGATTTAATCTCCTTTGAGGTTGTTAGGATGTTTTGGCATTTTCTTCTAAATGTATTCTATGTGTACAAATCAAAGGGTTAATGCCTTTTATGTCTTTTAAAGTCCACCCGATTGCATTTTTATGCCTTTTAAGTACGTGTATCAACTTACCTTGTTGCTCGGTTGTGAGGGATGAAGAAATTACCACCGGATATGTCTGATTCTCCCTAAGATATGCATATTTCAGTCCTTCAGGTAAGGGCTTCAGTTCTAACTTGGGAGCTTCCTCTTTCTTGCTTTCATTCATTTGCCCCAATTCTTCGAATCTTGATTTTGAGCCTTTTTCCATCACCTATGCATAATCCAGTAAAGAACACATATCAGAAAGATCAGGTCCTAGTTCCATACTTGATTCTAATGAATCACTAAACAAGTTTTCAAATGGTCAGAAGAACTCCCTTTTTGGATATGGTCTTTCAAAATAGTTTCAATCACATTGGCCTCCTCAATTTCATCTTCTTCTTCATATGGTTGTTTGCACATATTGAAAACATTAAGTTCCAATGTCATGTTCCCAAATGATAGCTTCATGACTCCATTCCTGCAATTAATCAAAGCATTAGAGGTAGCTAGAAATGGACACCCTAAAATGACAAGAATTGAATTACATACTTCCACTGATTGTGTGTCCAAGACGATAAAATCCACTGGGTAAATGAATTTATCGACTTGAACTAACACATCTTCTACTACTCCTCTTGGTACTTTATTGATCTATCAGTAAGCAAAAGAGTCACAAAAGTCAGTTTTAACTCACTTAGATTGAGTTTCTGAAAAATCGAGTATGGAAGCAAATTCACACTAGCACCAAGATCAAGTAAAGCTCGTTCAATTTTATATTCTCCAATAACACATGAAATGGTAGGACAACCCGGATCCTTATATTTCACTGTATTATTGTTTTGAAAAGTAGCACTTACTTGCTCGGCTAGAAAGGCCTTTTTTTTCACATTCAATTTCCTTTTCACAGTGCACAAGTCTTTCAAAAATTTTGCATAAGAAGGTACCTGTTTGATCACATCTAGCAAGGGAATGTTGACCTTTACCTGTTTGAAAATTTCAAAGATTTCAGAATTGTGAGTTGGCTTCTTTTGTGTGGCTAATGCTTGAGGAAATGGAGGCACAGATGAGGATTTGGTTTCTTCTTCGCTAGGTGTTGGTTTGACAACCTCTTCCTGCCCTTTAGAGATCGATTCTTCTTCTTTCTCATAAGGGTTAGGAATGTTTTTTTCAACAACCTTACCGTTGCGAAGGGTAATGACTGATTTGGCTTGGTCAAAATAATGGTTACTTGAACTCCCTGCATTTGAGTTAGATTGATCTTTGGGGTTTTGCAATGTTTGAGAAAGAAATTTCCCTTTCTCTTGGATGCTAAATGTAGATGCAAATTTTGCAAGAGTGTCTGACAAATTTGCTAATGTTTGAGCAGTTTGACTATTGAAAGTCTCTTGCTTTGTAATGAATGAATGTAATGTCTCTTCAAAGTCATTCCTAGGAGGAGAAGCATATGCATGATCATGAGAATTTTGAAAATTTTGTCGTGTTTGGAAGGGGACTTGTGAAGATTTTGCATGATTGTCATTTTTTCAACTAAAATTTGGATGATTTCTCCAACCGGGATTGTAGATTTGTGAATATGGATTGTGATTTGGCCTTTTGAAAGTGTTCAAGGCATTGGCTTGCTCATGGAGACATTCCCTAAAGGCAAGCAAAGTTGGGCAATCATCAGTAGAATGGTTATTGTCATTACAAATGTTACAAACATTTTATTGAATAGAATTCAATTGACCACTCTTTTTCATCTCTAAAGCCTCGACTTTTCTAGCTAGGGATGCATATTTGGCTTGAAGGTCATGGTCTTCCCTAAGGTTGTAAATGCCTCTATTGGATGTGTTGGGGCCTTGCTTGGTACCTCATAGGTGCCAGCAGTGTCCCAATTTTGTGCCTTTTCTGCCAAGGAATCTAGGTAGTCAATTGCTTCCTCAGGCTCTTTATCTCCAAATTCTCCATTACACATTAATTCTACTAATTGCCTATCTTAAGGTGTTAACCCTTCATAGAAGTGTGCAACTATTCTCCAATTTTCAAAACCATGGTGAGGACAGGTATTAAGTAGTTCCTTATAACTATCCCAACATTGGTAAAGGTTTTCCCCTTGTTTTTGAGTGAAATTGGAAATTTGTCTTTTAAGAGAATTTGTTCTATGGGTAGGAAAAAATTTTTTAAAAAATTATTGTTTCATCTCATCCCATGAACTGATGGAATTCGACCTCAAATTTTGTAGCCATATTCTAGCTTTATCTTTTAAGGAAAAAAAGGAAAAAGCTTTAATCTAATAATATTTATGCTACAATTTGGGTCACTGTAGGAGTTACACACCTCTTCAAAGATTTTTAAGTGTGAATATGGGTTCTCCATATCAAGGCCATGGAAGGTGGGTAGAAGTCGAACAAAACTTGGTTTGAAATTGAAATGGACTGAATCAAGAGGAGAAACTACACAAGATGGTGCACTAGTCCTTACCGGATTCATGTAATCTCTGAGGGTTCTTGGTTGGTTTTGATCATTTTGTTGGGAACGATTGTCCCCTTCATCCGTGAACCTTTCCACTAGATTGTCGGTCATGTTTTCTAAGAAAGATGTTGTTTTTCTAACAAGTCTAACACTAGATGTTCGTGACCAAATTTTCATGCAAGAAAGAGAGAAGAAAAGAGAAGAAAAGATGAACACACAACAAAGTAAAAAAATTAAGATCTAAAATGAGAGAAGAGAATACTTACAATTTTGTACGCCAATTTTTACCTTCCCCGGCAACGGCGCCTAAAACTTGACACATCCGAAAAAAGATTGCCTCCCAAGTATAGGAGTGTCAAAGTAATAAACCCGGTGAGACCGAGGTCGATCCACGAGGAAGGGAATTTTAGCGCTACAAACTATAAAGTAAGCAAATATGATATGGATGATTCAAAGAGATGACAAGATAATATCAACAAATATAAGTAAGAACAAGTTCGTAAACAATAAATGAGAATCACACAAGAGAAATCAACATAATAATAATGAAAGCTAAGGTTAGGGGATCCGCCCTTGATATTTCAAATAAGGATAAACAACCCGTTTTAATTATATGAATTATATTTGTTTCGTTACCAATATTTATACCACTTCTTGTAAATGGGTTCAAGCATCCAATGTGTCAATCACCATATGTCTACAACAAATCAAGGTTCTTAACTAGATTCGTATCGGTAAGGAAGAACCATACGACATATAGAAAGGATCCAAGCATTTGATGTGCCAAGGATTGTCGACAATGGATCAAGACCTCCACTTTACGAGTGGTGTCAAGATTGATTAAGAAAATAAATATAAGTCATATAAAATAAACAACAAAAGATTATGATTATTAAGCACATATCAAAGGGCTAGAAAATCTTTATTCTCATAGCAAGAGTTTCACCCTTTCACCTTAGCAAGAGAGAAATTAGAAAGACATTATAAGAGAAAGAAAACTAATTATAAGAAAAAGGAAATTCATTAATAACATAAAAATACAAGAGAGAAAATCACAATAACAAGAGATCCCAGAAAAGGCCAAGATGCCCTAATGGGTCACAAGGCACCTCTATTTATAGATACATTCAAGAGCAAACTTGTCAAATTACAAAGGAATAATTGTCAAATATTAGATACACCAACTTTGAAATTTGAGGTAATTAGTTGAACCAATTTTGACCACCGATTTTGATATTGAAGTATTAAGAATTTTAATCACATGTCTTCATGAAAATCGTATATATTTCTCTCAGCTTTCTAGAACATCTTGATTTATATAATTTGGATACGTATCTTGAGAGATATGGTCAAAATACTGAGGCATAGTCAGGCTGGGCTGAAACTGCTGATGGGTTCACTTCAAGCCCATTTTTGGTCCAATAAGAGCCTGAATTTGATGATGCTTGTGAAATACAATCTTGTAGATGATTTAATCAGCTTTCCAAAACATTAATATTTGCACTATTCTAATCTATAAATAGAAAGTTATGCCCATTTTACCAAACCTGTAACAAAACCAAAATTAAGAGAAAGTTAATTTCAAAGTTGTAAAGACTACAAACATGCTTAAGTTAAGGAATTTAATGACACTATTAATGCAATATGATAAACTAAACTCTTATTAAGCATACATATTTAAGTGTTCATCAATTCCTTTCTCGTCTTTAGTTCCATAATAGCTAATGAAAGAACTTGATTGTCTTCTTTTTCAATTGTTTATTGTACATGAACCTCTTGATTGGCATCTTGTAATTCATCATAGCCAGGCCCATCAACTTCTAAATCTGAATTGTAAACTTCTTGCTAACATATTTGTAACTTCCCACAAAAAACAATCAAGTCACTCACCTAATCTTAATCTTATGTTTTTTCATTATCACTTTTAGTTTCATCACTCCTCTAGGTAATATTAAGTATTTTTCCCTTTTTCTTTTTGGTGTTTTCGCATTCAACCTAAATGTGTCCAAAGTAGTTGCACTCTCTGCGCTATATCAAATATTTCTCTCAGGTTCTTTGACATATCTTCTAACATTTTGAGGGATATTTTATTCATTTTGCAAAATGAGAATTTTTGCTTCTAAAATCTTTCGTGAAAAGCTTTCCTAGCTAAGATACATTGTAACACCCTAAAGTTTACTATTGATTATGATATTTTTATGTTACCATATATATATATGTGTTGGGTATAGGTATTGTTGTAATAAAATAAGGATTGGGGGAGGTGATTGAAAGAATTAAGGAAATGAGGGGCTGACTTGTGCTTTTCCCTTCATGTTTATCTATATAAACCCCCTAGACTCTAGAAAAACCCATTTTTCTTCCCCCTTTCTCGTTGAAACGTCCAGTAGCCTCTCACCCTATTTTCCCTCAATTTTTCCATGGAATCAAGAGGAGAGGAAGGAAACAAGAGGCCAAGAGGTAGAGATTCACTTCTCTCTCTCTCTAGATCTAGCCATACCCATGCAATTAAATGATGGTTTATTATTGTTTGTGATATTTCATGTTAGGCATATGCTGTAAATGGCTAGAAAAACATGAATTAGAGTGAATTATGGAAGAATTTAAAGATTTGATGATGCTAGGAAGCTAGAAGTAAAGGATGAGCATGAATCCTGCAGAGTTGTTTTCCTGAACAATGCTAAGTCCAAAAATTCCCATAAATTTCATGGTTATTTTCTGACTCTGAAATTTTTATATGATAAACTCAACACATCAAGAAGTTTATAAAATTTTGAAACACTCAAAAATTCATAGTGTGCGAATTGTAATGAATTTTTGAATTTCTGGTTCGAAATTGTGAATTCCTCAGTTTTAGAACAGGGCATGGGGAATGAACTCGATTTGAGGGGGAAAATCTTTGTAAAATTTCTCGATTTTTAATATGAAAGTCATTGGATGTGTTTTCTGTTAGACTGTAAATTTTCATTATTTTTGGAGTTGTGTATGAATTTTTATGAATTTCCAAAGCTGGACTTAAAGAATTGTGAATGACAATTTCCAGAACAGAGCATATGGAGGAAATTTCATTTGACTGACTTAAACTCCTTAGAAATTCATGATTTTTGGGAGAATGACTCTTATATGTGTCTAGTTCTAGACTGGAAAGTTTGGTAGAGATTTAATCATTGTAAAATTTTATAAAATTCTTCAAAATTATACTGTTCAGTTGAGAGGTCTACAGACAGATTTGCTGTGTGAATGAAATTAAGGATTTTCATGGGGTATATGACCTTATTTTGACTGAAGAAAATTCATGGACTATAATATGTATGTCTATTTGAGTTCCATGAAGTTTGGTGATGATTGGAAATAAATGACCTCTTATTATAATAATCCAACCAATATGTGTGTGTGATATAGTTTAATAAATGATGTTATTGGTTGGTTGAATTATTGTTAACCTATAAGGGGTTTAATTCTTTCTAAATAGACACTGATCAGTGTGTCATGACTATGGCAATGGTTACCAGAGAGGAAGGAGAAGAAGAAGAGATGATCTTTGAACAACTGCTTGTCAAGATTTACAAGACAACAAAATTAAGAGGTGAGGCTAATCAGGTAAGTAGCTAGACCCTTCTAAGGACACAATAGATATTAACTCTTAATGAAATGTATTTAATGATTATGTTCGTGAAATGTGTTGATGGAATGTGGATGGGGCCATGAATACATGGACCTTAATATGGGAAATGATTTGATTGGGATTTTTAGTTATTTATGAAATATGTGATTTCACACACTTTGTTGTCTATATGATTGACATGTTGTTGTAACTTCTATGTGTGTGAGATATAGAAATGTGAATATGCCGTCATATATGTGAATTTGTTGTGATATGGCTTGAATAACATTGCCAATGAAACGATGTGTGTATATGAAGAATGAAATACATGCCAAATGTTCTAGGATACTAATTCCTCATGTGAGATGGCATGACAAATGAATGTCTATGACATACCTGTTGACCCAGGTATGACAACCCAAGAGGGGGGGGGGGGGTGAATTGGGTTTTATTTATCAAAACGAATTTATAAAACTTTTCTTGAAAGATAAAAATTATTTCACTTTTTCTTTTGAGAATAGAAGTGAAGAAGATGAAAATAGAAGTTATCTAAGATGCAATCAAGAGAATAGCAATAATAAATAATCTCAAGTGCAAGTAAATGTAAAGAGTATAGGGATAGAGAGAGTGCAAACTCAATTTACGTGGTTCGGCAAACCTTGCCTACGTCCACGGGCTCCTAGCTCCTCCACAAGCTAGGCTTTCCACTAAGTTGTAGAATACTTTACAACTTGCTTGATGAACAACTTCACCAAGACTTTTTTTCCTTCAACTCTTGATAACACCACACCAAGAGTTCTTCTTGATGAACAACCTCACCAAGGAAAGAGTTCTCTCAAGGATAATCTTTTATCCTTTACAAGAAGATCTCACTCTTTATATACAATATAAGAACAAAGAAAAGTTTTACAAACAAAAGTACAACTCACTCTTCAAAGAGTAGATAAAGAATATAAAAGCTCTCTAAACTTGATATTTCTCTTGGCTTTTTTTGCTTGATAAAATGCTTCTCTTGCACTTGTTGAATGCATGGGAGAAGGGCTCCTTTTATAGGCAAATGAGATGAACTTAATCAAGTGAAGACACCATCTCCAAATTTTCTGCCCACCATAAAAACCGTAATTTTGTCTGCCATTTTTGTCAATGTTCCGTTTGAAATTTGAAAATCTGTAAAACATAAAAGATCTGCACATTTGAATAAGCTTTCCAACGCATCAAGAACCAAGTCATTTGGATATCTGTAGCTCAAGATATGGCCAAAACACCATTCGGTGCTCAAGTGACTTGATTTTTCTTCCATGTGTCTGTCCACTGAATGTTGAATGATAATTCTGTCAGCCTTCCGTTTGAAATTTGAATTTCTTCAAAACATAAAAGATCTTCATATTTGAATAAGCTTTCCAAAACATTAAGAATCAAAGAATTTGGATATCTCTATCTTAAGATATGGCCAAAACACCATTCGGTGCTCATGTGAGTTGATTTTTCTTCTCTGTGTCAGTCCACAAATTGCATGTCAATTATGTCGGCCTTCCATTTGAAATTTGAATTTCTTCAAAACATATGAAATGTGCCCCATTAAGTTATCTTTCTAATGCCACAAGAATCAAGTCATTTTGATTTTTCTAGCTCAAGATATGTCCAAAAGAGTATTCGGTGCTCATGTCAACTGCTTCCATTTGTCTTTCAACTTGCATGATGATTTGGACGATCTTGCACTTAAAATTTGAATTTCTTTAAAACATATGAAATGTTATAAATTGAGTAAGCTTTCCAAAGGCTCAAGAATCATGTAATTTGGGCATTTGTAGAGAAATATATGACCAATTGATTGAACATTGCTCATGTGTCACATTCCTTGAATCAAACCTTGTCTTAAACTTTGGTGCCTTTAACATGTAGTCTTCTCCTTAGCTTCAACACTTCATTTTAATAAGCCCCTTCTTGATTTTAAAATAATCTTATTCTTGCACATAAATAAATATATTAGTAAATCTCAATGAATCAATGTGTATTGTTATCATCAAAATTATCATATAGCCTTAGGGCTAACAATACCATGTGTATTAGAGTTCCATGAATATATATGAGTGGAAAATGAATGAGACCAGTTATATAAGGGACATAGTTGTGCAACGATATGATTGAAATACATCGAAGAGTAATGAAAAGGTTGGCACAAATAAAGAATTCAATGGGGTTCTATATGTGTAGAAATGATGCCAATGTGTGGATTGCGCACATCCATAAGTGTATGTGAGATATGTAGGCTTATTGTATTTATGAACTTATATGTGATTAATGAGAAGCCTACGTAGAACCTCAATTATGATAGTGAACTGCGATATTGTGATGAGTGAAGGCATGCATCACTGTGTGATGTGTTATGAATTCGAAATTACATGCCAAGCCCATGGGAATATATTGAATGTCAAATGTGAAATGTGATACCATTAAATGCTAGCATTATGGTGAATGAATTGTGATATGTTATGATTGGGTTAGAAGCTTGACATAGAGCTTCATTTATGTGACTGAAATGTGAAATATGATATGTGAGTGAAAGCTTAATATAGAGTTTCACTTATGTGACTGAATGTGAAAACTGATATGTGAGTGGCATGCCACAACTTAGGATATTTGGCTCTCATAGCTTGAGAGGAGGTCTGGACCATGTGTTTCCTTACATGAGATTCGGTAGCATGGGCCCGGTATCACCTAGATTGTCAGACTAGCCTTAAGTTATTTCAAGTGTAGGCATCTCTGTGTATATGTACTATTCCGTGTGGCAGGATAGAGTCCAGTAGGACTATGTGGCTGTCATCTTTGGGTGATGGCGGATTCGTGCAATGTGAGAGTGTGATAAATACTCACTACGACGATATCGTGCCTACGGATGCCGCCAATAGGTGGCTATGTGATATTGGCCCATATGTGTGATATGATAAGTCCTACCTTGGTTAGAGAGAACTATTCCTAAGTATCTGTTACTATACTGTGGAAGTTTCTGAAATTATGTGAAATGGATATCCATATGAACAATGTAGCTATCTCGTGGAAACTCATGTGTGAATGATTTATGTGTTTATGGGAGCACATAAGGATGTGATAGACTTGTAGAAAGTTTATTTGTAAATGAGACATGTGTATATAAATGGGTGTATGTATGGGTGTATGTGATGAGCTTTGACATGGAAAAGCCATATTTGATTACCCATATACAGGTATTTATAGAATTAGAAATGTGACTGGAGAAGAGAGTAATTGGTCTAGGAAATTGGCCAATGATACAGGGTTGGAGCATGGAGAGTTGGCGCATGCGTGCCCCTCCCTTGGCGTATGAGCGTGAAACTGAAATTTGCAACGGATTGGAAATCAGAAACTTAGCACCACCGTGCCAGTTCCCTCGTGCAGAGGTGGGATCCTTGAACAATGAAATCAGTTTTTTGACTTTCTTAGCAAGGCATTAGTGGCTTGTATACCAAGAAATGAACAGTAATCAGTGATTTATGGAATAAGTATTGAATAGTAGTCATATTCTGAAATGGTTATCGCCATTAATTGTTTTATTTTGAGTGTTACGCCAATTTTTATAATTCTAGCTGCTTACTAAGTTTCATACTCACTAGTCTGTTGTGTACCTCAGGTAATTAATCAGTTAAAGATTATGAGAGGATTTTGGCATAGCGACGACTGTGTTCCCTTGGCAAGTTCTTTTCCACTGCAGTATTACTATATTGGGTGCGGGTTGTGACATACATAGCATAATTCCTTGCAAGATAAGCTAATCTTTTCTCTCTTCTTTCATCACTACAAGAAAAACGCTCATATTTGGAGGTCAAGAAAACGACACCAATGGCACCACTAAATATGGTCTATTTGGCGGTCAGTCAAAACACCAAATATATTCACAACCATATTTCTCACAAAAGCGCCAAGTATAATAACATAAATACTGTAGAAAAATGCCATATTTGTCACTTTTTATTGTCAAATTTGGTAGGTTGCAACGATTACATTTTTGAATTGCAACATATTTATCGCTTTTTTTGCCCAATAAATATATTTTGTAACGGTTTAACTTTTTTAAATTTTGTCATATTTGGTGCTTTTTTAACGATAAATATGGTTTTGTAATAGTAGAAATATTTTTCAACTTGATAATATTCGTCACTTTATAAACGATAAGTATGAATTTTCTGTCCGGATATATATTTGGCAATTTTTGACCACCTAAGGTTGCCAAATACCAATAAATATACAATACTCTGCTGGTGCTCTTCCGCCCAGTATTATATATATATATTGCATATGCTATATATATTTGTATATATGCTGTATATATTTGTAAAAACAAATATCTGAATTTTTTTAATGTTACATGCAGTTCATCGAAAATCAACTCCCAAAACGTATAAATCAACAAATAAATGAACCAAATGTATAAAATCATTTCCCTAGTGATGCTATGTCAATGCCAAAACACAGTACAAAATCAAATGATGCTGCCAAATCAAAATATTCAAATTAAGCACCACATGAATGACAACATTCAAATCACTTCACTAACATCCAAGTCAAATTGAAATCCCTAAATTTTAATTTTATTCCTAATTATAATCTAATGAGTTCTACGTCAATAACTCTAAGCATGTAAAAATAATAACATAGGTGGACTTTATACTTTAAGGCAAGTATGCAGTTGTAGTCAGCATCTGCATTCTATCACAAACACAAACATGCAAATAGCAAAAGATAAACATCATGCACTTCAATATGTACAAAAGAAAATTTTCCAAGAAAAGCATTCCTTAACAAAATATACTGCATTAACTTCAATGAACCCCCAAAGCCTAAAAAATGAGATTAATTGGCGGGTTAGGACAATCATTAAATAAAATTTGGAAGAAATATATACAAACATCAGTTACACATAAATGTAACTTAAATTTTAAAGTCTCACGCCACTATCTTTCAGATATTATCCAAAACTTTAAGAATCAGAATCATCTGACCTTGACTCCATCCGGTAGTTGCGACCAGGTTTCTTGACAGGAGCACTATAATTATTGCATTCATTTCAAGTTCAATCTCATTAAATAGGCTAACTTCACTATCTAGGGATTCCCCTGCAGCAATACCAACAAGAAAGCCTGGTCATGAGAGGAACTGTCTGCTAGCATCTTCCTTGTTTTCCTTAATCTCACTACTAATACTTGCATCTTTAATATCACTGGCCCTCTTCTTTGGGATAAAAATCACTGACTTGGGATGATTACCAGAAGCATTCTCCAGCTCTGGCACCAGCTCTTCAGCCTTTGAGCCCATGTTTCCTTATGTCATATCTGCCATCATTGTTGCTGAGTTCCATCTACTTGGAACATTAATTGGCCTGTAACAATCAAGAGATCCAATCTTAATAGATGCATTATTAGGCTACTAAAATTTTAGAACATCAATAAGTAACAACAAACAAACCAGATCCCTTTGTTTCAATTCTTTTTTCTTTTTCTTTTCCTATAATCATATTGAAGTGTACAGCACACTTACAAGTGTTTTTTACATTAAAATCATTTTTATATGTACATTGTATAATGTTTTTGTTGAATATTAATAAATAAACATTTTCTTAGAACTTGTTTTTATATGGTAAAAAATGGTTCCACAGTCATCTAAAAAGTAGCTATTTTCAATCAAATTAATCCTAAATTTCCTTGGAAATGTTCTATATATATATATATATATATATATATTCAGAAGTGCTTTCAAACTATTGTAAAAAGTAGCTTGTCTCAATCAAATTACTACTAAATGGCAAATAAGATTGTTTTGTGATGGCATTTTTCTAGAGGCTTTATTTGTTCTTGTTGAAAATCAAGAGACAGTAGCATAAAATCATCTACAGCAACAAGTTACAGACCTAAAGGATGCCGTACAGGATATCATAAGCAAATAAAACCAACCAATGAGGGCATAAACATCAAATAATTATAACCTGAACTAGAACCAGTTAAAAGCCCAATTTAACGGCCCATAAAAAATCTGATAACCGAGACGCACCTGTGTTTCTGTAGGCACGTGTGTTCCTGACCATATCAATGATAGGGCATCCAATCCTGACTCTGACCTGATATGAAGTAATTTCAATCCAGGTGAACAACCAAAGCTCCATTCTAAAAGAAGATTCAATACATTAAAGTCATATCAGAATGATATAAAGGTTTGTAAAATGTTAAGGCAGTACAACATCATATGATATATGTAATTAACATAACATAACTACTACATTTGCCATTATTCCTGCAACCATTTGTATGATCTTAAAGCTTTTAACTCCTCTCCTAATTTTCAAATTAGGGCTAACCATAGTTATAAAAATAAGCGAATATATAGGTTCTATTCATCATTCATCATAGTACAAATATTATCTTAAATTTGTGACAAATAGAGGTCAAAATTCATTCCCTAGGATTGCTTTAAGCTTTGCAAATCTCGCCTTCCTAACACTATTTCTATCAAAAAATTAATAAATAAATAAAAATACAGCACATAAAATATTTCCCTCCTTAGATTGGTCCAATAAAATAATTAGTGTTAACTATTTTAAAATTCAAGGCTGTAGGACAATCAATAAATAAATAAATTTGACAAACCTGACTGTCATCTTGAAATCTTTTTAGAGCTTTATTAAAAATTTTATACCTAAAATAGAAGATGACCTCAAATTAGCTTTGAATTGACAAAGATTAAGTTAGAATTCCAAATTTCCACCAGAGAACACAATTCAATAAGAGATCTCTTACTCTTTTGGCTCAAATATGAGCTCCTTGAAAACAGCATATGCAGCAGCAGCAGCAACCCCAAGCCTAGCAAGAATTATAACACTATATGAGGCCCTCTCTGCAAAAGTCATCGGCTTCTCTGGGATATTGTATGTAGGAGCATCAAAGGGATCCTCAACAGTTTATAGGTCTTTTTTGGGTTGTAGGGCAGTGCAAGGTAAGACAAGAAAATTAAAAAAAAAAACCCAATGTACAATAAATTCAAACCAACAAAATATGATGGAATTATTGGATAGATAGCAGTACAACGCTATTTGTCTGCAAATGTTTGATTGTTGATTATTTACACGAAAGTAACAGGAACTTTGTTTGATAACAAAATATTTCTGTGATAAGATAAGTTTGAAAAACTTCAATTTACAACAAACCTCAGATGGCGTTTCTGATTGTTGCTTTAAAGCTTTTGATGCAAAGGATCTGGCAGAACAAAGATTTATGGTGCTTGCTATATGGTTCTCCATTACTTGAAAAGGTGAGCAAGAGTCAACTGTGTATCCTCTAGTTTTACATTGTCCTCTAAAAAGAACAGAGATTCCTGCCAACAAAAGCCATCAAAGATAATCCACAAAAGAAAATCTACACTCTGATAGAGTCATGCATCCAGTAAAAAGGAGACCATAATGCAGCCTTAATATTATAGAACAAACATATACCAAAGAGAATACAATAATATCAACACCCTGGCAGGAAGCGAGGGAGGGAGGGAGGATATGAATCTCAACGAACCCATGAATCCAACATAGCATTTTCATTACAAGATATATTAATGAAGATAGTCACTAACCATTACTTCCAAATATATCCTACAAAATAAAACAAAGATAATAATCAGAAAAATGAAAGTAAACTAGAACAAAATAAATTAATGAAAAGGATAATCATACTAGTATTCACCACAGGCAACTGCATCTTCATAAAAAAGTAACTTAAATTTGATAAACTCAAATCCAGAAGAACTTTATATACCAAGGTAAAAAAAAAAAAATGCAAGACTTTAGGCTAAAAGAAACAGAATTTCTGGTCCTCCCAATAGTTTTCTTAGCAGAAGGATGTTGAATTGTTAACATGGATTTTAACAGGAATTTGGCCACCAAAATAAAAAAAATTAAAAAAAACACCGGCATAAATTCGTGTTCCACCAAAAGGATTCATAATCAACAAAATTCTAATGCTACAGTAGATCAATTGCAAACAAGCACAGGGACAGAACTGAGTTAAAACCAAAACACTAGGATAATTGGATGCATCCCTATGTTCAAAAAAATAAAAAAAGTTAGTTTCAACATGTCAGTTGGGAAATCCTTGCCATCCTAGAAGGGTATAGAACAACTAATAATTGACTAGATTAATTCTCTATAATTGCATACACTTCACTTTCCAGCCCAATGTTCCATCTTTTATGAACCAAAACAAAAATCTTAAATAAGATAATCCTATAATCCAGCGAAAAACAACTTGTAAATTAGAATGTGATTAAAGATAACATAATCAAATCAACACAAAAAAATTCGAAAGAAGAAACAATACAGAAAAAAATCAGGAAACTAACAAACAAAAGGCCAAAAGGAAAACCCAGAAAAATAAAAAAGAGAAAACATTATACCCTTTTTGCAGAAAAATCAAAAGCGGTTTTCTCAGTGGCTGGTGAGGAAAAACAAGCCAAACCCACATCGGAGACACACTTTGCAGGCTTATACTCAAGAGCGTTTGATGCGTTCGAAACTAGCAAGTATACTAGTCGCACAAGTAATAAAGTGATAAGTAAGATATCGTTCCCACGAGGATTGATTCTAATTGAATTTGTTATTTTCTAGCAACAATAAACTAAATAAGGGGGGGTTTGTTGAATGATTAATTAAACTGAATACGAAGGCAAATAAAGAATAACACAACACAAGATTAAATGAATTGAAAAATCAATGAGAGACACCTGGTTAAGGGTTCATTCTCTGCCACAAGATATGAATTTGTGAATTAACATAGAATTGTCATCCAATTACAGCAATGAAGTTATCAACCGTAGATAACAACAAGCTCTGTTACCCCAATCTTTCCTCACTTTGTTGTTAAATAAAACAAGCTCTTTATTTAATCTCTATCCATTAAACAACCTAGAACAAGCTCTCTAAGTTTAATTCAATGGAAGCATTACGATAAGAAAGATAGGTTGATCTAAGCAATAATCACACAGGTTCGGATTATTTAACCTAGGTTGTATTTTTCAATTGCAATATCTGATCACAATTTTGCTACTAATGATTCGAAATTCATGACAATTACGGATCAAGATTTCTAATCTAGCAATAGATAACAACAGATTATATTCAGTTGGCCATTCCAAATACAATCAGTAAGCAATCATAAGCATTAGATATGGGAAAATACAAGCAACTTCAATTAGAGAATTGGATAACAATTTCTTACACAATCAACTCACAAAATCCATATCAAGGGCATTGAAATCAACCTCAACCAATTCAGATTTAGTTACACATATTCAATCAGAATAACAAATACAATACAGAGAAATTCCAGAATTGAAAAGGAAAGAAAGAACTTAGCAAATTCTTTGAAAATCTTCTTTGTAGATGAATCTTCTTGAAATTGTAGTTCCTTCTCTTTCAAAACCTTCTTTCTCCTTCAAGAACTCCAAGAGATGAGAGAAATCCAAAGATGCAGCCTCCTCCACGTTCTCCCCTCTTCAAGTTGTGAAAATAAAACCTAAAATGTGTTTAAATACTCTGCTACAGTGACTTGCTACAGTGCCCCGTATTATACCTGTCTCTTATACACATCTAGATGTGTATAAGAGACAGACACTGTTTTGATTATAACTTTTGGTACACTGAATGGATTTATAAACCGTAAATTTCTCCAGAAAATAGATTTCGAGAGCTTTCTAACGGTATATAACATGTCATCGGGTTCATTGTATATCAATACAATTAAATCCGAGAAGATCACTGACTAGCAGAGGTGAAATGAAGGGTTTTACTCCATTTTTGTGCAAGTTGCTCCAAAACTCCTACAAACATCAAAACCACACAAAAACATAAAAATACCAAGGAATATAGCAAAGAAACATGGACAAATTGATATGAAAGTAATACATAAATAGACACCTATCAGCGTTTTATGAATTTGAAATACCAGACCATGTGTTTCTTAGTGACGATATTGCTGATCTCCTCCAAATGATGACTTCCTATTGCTATCTTCCCTATTTGCATTGACTTCACCATGCCAAATCCAGGTTTTGTAGGTTGTGTCAAAACGATTACAAAATAAATGATGGCACACTTCATTGTAGGTGTGGAAGGCTAAACAACGACATGCATTACAAGGGCATTTAAATAACTTTGGGTCAGTTGTATGCGCTGTAGCAAAGTCTAGGAAATTCTTAACCCCTATGTCATATTATGGAGATAATCTATTCGACCAAATCCAGGATTTATCTACAATGGAAGTACACTTGCACTAACACATAAGTGTTTGAGTGTTTGTTATGAGATCAAAATTTAGTAATTATTGACCAAAGTTGAAAATAGTGCACACTTTGGGGTGGCAGGTTCTGAGTTATTTACTATTTCTTGTTTTCTATTCTTGTAATGTTCATTTACCTTGGTAACCATTGTGAAATAATCATTTGTGAACAGTTTGATGGACTGACTAACAATAAATAAGCGAAGACCACAAAAATATTAAAAATAGAAAATTTCTTCTCTAACAACATAAACATAACTTTTGGATTTAAAACATAATGGATGGTCAGAAATAGCATAACAAGTAGGAACTCAAGCCAATTAAAGTTCATTCAGCCATGTTCATACAAATTGAAATACACCTTCTTTAATATCTTGATATATAAAACATATCATGTATTATAATCATTGCAGTTGTTATTACTATAACAGAATTCAATAATTTATCTAAATGATATAGATCAATCAGCCAAAAAGAAAGCAAAGATGGTATATATTGTTAAATCAACCAATAAACAAATGATATAAAGTAAGCATGTAACTAAAAATCAAGAAGAAGGGATGGTATTAACCTGAATTGAACAAAGCGTGTTTCCACTTAGATGCACCAAAAGCTTTGCAAATGACCAATTGAAGTATGCAGTAATGAGCAGCTGCCTTATCCACAATGATGTCAAAATTGCTCCCATTAAGAAACAAGCCAAAACAGGAAAAAAAAACAGAAAAAGACATTACATTAAAGGTGTATTTCTAAATCATATTTAGACTCGCCACTGGAATCTATGCAGTCGATTTATAGCCTATATACAATCTTTAAAACAAAAATTATGTTTGGACTAGTTAGTTCAACATATTTAATAACGCACTGATGCTTAAATTTTTTTTTTAAGATTAACTAATAAGTAGTTTGAACGTACGTGGCATTGTCCGCCCTCATTGCAGACCAATATAGTGCCCATTCAGGTTCACCACTGGAATATACGTCGAAGTTTTCAGCCTATATACCTTGAAATATTAAATTCTATTTGGACAAGTGAAACTTCTGATGCTATTTTAAATGAAATAAGGTATAGAGTCAACATAGACAATATTCAGAAACAATTTATGATATTTTAAATTGAAACAGTAATGACCAGCTGCCTTATCCACAACGATGTCAAAATTGCTCCCATTAAGAAACAAGCCAAAACAGGGAAAAAAAAAACAGAAAAAGACATTACATTAAAGGTGTATTTCTAAATCATATTTAGACTCGCCACTGGAATCTATGCAGTCGGTTTACAGCCTATATACAATCTTTAAAACAAAAATTATGTTTGGACTAGTTAGCTTCAACATATCTAATAACGCACTAATGCTTATTTTTTTTTTTTAAGATTAACTAATAAGTATTTTCAAGGTACGTGGTGTTGTCCACTCTCATTGTAGACTAGTATAGTGCCTATGCAGGTTCACCACTAGAATATACGTTGAAGTTTCCAACCTATATACCTTGAAACTTTAGTATTAAATTCTATTTGGACAAGTGAAACTTCTAATGCTGTTTTAAATGGAATAAGGTATAGAGTCAACATAGACAATATTCAGAAACAATTTATGATATTTTAAATTGAAACAGTAATGAGCAGTTGCCTTATCCACAATGATGTCAAAATTGCTACCGTTAAAAAACAAGCCAAAACAGGGAAAAAAAAACAGAAAAAGACATTACATTAAAGGTGTATTTCTAAATCATACTTAGACTCACCACTGGAATCTTTAAAACAAAAATTATGTTTGGACTAGTTAGCTTCAACATATTAAATAATGCACTGATGCTTAAATTTTTCTTTTTTAAGATTAACTAATACGTAGTTTCAAGGTACGTGGCGTTGTCCACCCTCATTACAGACCAGTATAGTGCCTATTCAGGTTCACCACTGGAATATACGTCGAAGTTTCCAGCCTATATACCTTGAAACTTTAGTATTAAATTCTATTTGGACAAGTGAAACTTCTAATGCTGTTTTAAATGAAATATAGAGTCAACATAGACAATATTCAGAAACAATTTATGATATTTTAAATTGAAAACATACCTAACAGCAAATGCAGAAGCAAGATGGTGCTGACTGCAACCTCAGATATTCTTAGCTACCCTTCCAAGTGATGGAAACTGAATTTGAATTCAATTTGGAGCTCTTAACATGCTCAACTAATTAGCTCATATAAAATTATTTCACCAAATAACTAAATCAACAGATAACTTATTAAAATATGGAAAGTGCAAACTCATTCACAACTTCAGGTAAGTAATCAGGATATATTTCCTGCCTACAACTTCATGTCAAGCAAAACACAACAAATAAAATAATTATTGTTCTAACACACATATATAGAGAAAGTGTTGTGTTATGTAAATTAACATAGATGAGCATGTTAAAGTTGTTATTGATCATAAAGCTATTGCTTAGAGACATTGAACATCCATAGAAGATATATGCATTCAGTAATGATATCTTCTATCTAGTAAAATATACTTCGCAAGGCATGTGTTTCCGTTTAAGATGATTAATTAGATAGGTGTTTGTGTTTTCTTTTCAACTCCTACATGCATATTTTATATAATTGAACTGGTACCAGCATCAGAACATCCAACTTAATACAAGCATAATCAGTGGTAGCTAACACTAATGCAATGAAATTAAAGCACAATTAATTCAATCTCAGTATAAGCAAACGAATTAATATTAGTACCACATTTAAATTTCAAAATAGTAAGCCGATCAAACCTGAATTACAATTTTATGCTTACACTTGAATACTTACATGGAAGCATAAATCTAAAAGATTTCAAACATAATAGAGTAGCATTGTTGTCAATTTTGCAATATTAAATGGCAAAGGAAGTAACACCCAGTCACATACTTCATATTTACCTTACCAAACATGAACCTATATTATCTTCTAAAATAAATGCAATCATTATTCAATAACAAAATGATTATTGTTTACCTGAATTACAAGAGAAGCTCCAAACAAAATTCTCTACACCATAAGAATCCAAGGGCCCTCCAAGTACAAGCGATTGCTGCAAACACCGTCAACTAGTTAAATAGTTTTTTTTTTTTTTTGGATAAGATTCAAAAGGTTTGTCAACTACATTAATTTCAATCATATAGAAGTCCATTGGATATCAAAAGTAAAAACAAAAAGAACTTTTCACTTTCTTTGTCTATGTCAAGCACTGTAGTAAATCAGCACAATAATTTAGAATATCGCTACAGAAATACTAGCACCATCAATGTTAATCAGGATATTAAAGTGCTAAGGATAGCACTTTAATATCCTTATTTGGAATGGTAGATTGAAAAGTTAATTTCAGTTTACATGACATCATGTGAACAACAATTAGGCTGTTTATACCTAGTAAATGATCTTCACCTAAAATACTCACTTTAACCAAAGCATTTTTAATTCATTGCACAAATACAAAACATTTTCACAATTATTACTTACATTCTTAATGACAACAATAATAATGTAGTGTATAACTGCTAACTTTTTAAGAAGTTACAAAACAAAAGCTTAAAACTCCTAAATAACCCTTATATATATAAGATCAACCCATCATGACATGATTCCATCACTATCACCAAACATGCAAACAAAATATTTAAACACAAAAATAAAGATTGAATCTCCAGTCAAGATAATGGTCACATGTAACAACAACAATAAGATCCAAAACTTCACCATGAACGATAACTAACAAACCATTAATCATGAAAAAATTAACTCATTAAATGACACTCATGATAGATTCAAATGACAAAAATACCAAACCTTTTTTAAACCCGGTCAAAAAATAAAAGAAGTTTTGTACCTTTTCACTCAAATAATTCATGAAAACACTATTATTCATGCAACACCATGATAAGTTAACACTCATGGTACATTCAATGACAAATATTCTAAAGAGAATAATAATAATAATAATTGGCTTTAAATTACTAGAGAGAATAGCTAATCATCAATGCATCTTTATTGAATATCTTACAACTCCTAATTAATTGTGAATATTAATTGATGAACAAAAAGAAAAGTTTGTTTAGAGTTTAGTTTTCTTAAACTTAACTAGCTTTTTAACCATTCACTTTAATTAAAGCTCTACCAACTAGCAGGTTGACCAAACATAAAAAGACTTATAAAAAAACAGAAAAAAATATATGTAAAGTAAGAAACAGATAGAAAACAATGACTTTTTTAAATAAAGGGAACTTGGATGGAAGAAAATGTTAAATTTATGAACTATACTAAATGCAATAAATTATTAAAGTCAAAATTTGAAAAATATATCAAATATTAGCATATAAACACACACTACAAGAAAAATGGTCATATTTGGGGGTCAAAGGCATAATAAGATGGGTTTCTTTCCTTAGCTATACATTAGAAGCAAATGAGTTAAATGATCAACTTGCTACTCACTACTTCTCTAACTAGTAGATAATTAATGATCCTTCACACTCACATTTGGAAACAAATCTCATGTGTGTCAGCGAGCTATATATTATAAACATTGACCGTAATGCTCGGAAAAGCACCTTATAGAAACAAAACAAATTCAGACTGACTTGAAGCCCCATAATTTTGAGAAAGCAAAAGAGAAATCAAAGTGGCTTTCAATCACATTAATAACCTAAAAACTAATATATTTAATTTGTTGTTTAATTTCAAGTGTTGAATGCTATTATTACTTCTTTAATCAAAGCATAATACTTGTAATTATTATTGCTGTAGAATCTATTAATCTAGATCTAACTGTTTCATATGGCAAGCATTATGGTATGTCCTGAAGATAATTGAATATCTACATATTAATCTCTATAATATTTTCAGGAATTGAACAAGAGAATGCAAATAATCATCATTTTGCAGAGGTGACAAAAGGAGCTTCTCATAAAATTCCCAAATTCTTATAAGTTTACATATACTTCCCCAAACTTTATCAAGCAAGCAGTTGTAGTTCAAATATACTCTACAAGTAAACAAGCCAAGTAAATAGCCAAAAGCATGAATTTTCTAAGTTATAAATATGAACATGAATAATTCCTTTAAATCCAAAATAACGCCTGTATATTTTAAGAAATTTAAGACAGCCAAAAAACCCTCAAAACCTTAAGTCCAATTCTAATGCACAATCATAGAGCAACCATAGGTTACAGAACTAAATTTCCTCACTATAGAATAAAAAAGCATTAACTAAACAAAAATCAAGGTTTCTTATATATAAAAATGTACCCGAACAAGCTTCTGCACAATTGGGTCTGCACCCAGCTTCGGAGAAGACAAAGAAGAGCTACTTTTCTCAACCTCACTTTCCTTTAGCTTCTCTTCCTCTTTCCCCAACAGGAACCACTATTTCCATGGAAAATCCAGCATATGCAATTCAAATACACAAACTGAAAACGCACCCAAAAAAAAAAAGAGGAAAAGGGTGAAAGAAATAATGTTTTCCTATAAAATCTATGAATCAAGAATCAAATTTAATCAACTCCAACCTGACAAACCAATAATCAGATTATGTATAAATTATGTATATTATGTAGCTTGTTGTTAACAAATAACCATAATTATCATCAAGGGCAGGAGCATATGTAGAGGCACACTGAAAACTAATTATGAACTAAGAAGAAGAAGAATAAATATCCACAAGTCTCGTAAAGGAACTAAGGAACTAAGGATCCACATAAGCAATAAACTTCTACAATAGATTCTAATGGAAGAACCACATGGGCCAGTTCACTTTTCAGATTACTTTTCCTCTATTCTTAAAAGTGACAAAGTTTGCTTTTCCCTTGTTAAGTCACTTTCCAAGCCATTAGTAATATGACTAGTCAAGGGTCTACAATTCTGTTGGAAAGGAATAACTTAGGCATTTTAATAAACACATTGTTTTGCATGCAACCATTACACAACACTGCTCAAAACTTGTACAATCAAAGCATATATCAAATACTTTTACATATAATAAGCTTCTAGCAAATATCATTACAATTGTATTTCAAATTGACAACATGAATAAGATAAATTAGATTAATTATGTAATTGCAAACAAAATTATATGAACCAAATCACAAAATCAGTTCTCTAACAAAAGAACATTTTCAAATCAATCTAAATCACATACAACTACTCAACTCACAGAAAACCTAAATTTAATAATGTTTAATTTGTCATATTTAATTCTAGATTTTTTTATTTTGTTTTAGTGTCAAAAGCACACAACAAACATCCATTAAATCAAATATAGGTGGAGCCTCGATTGCATATATAATGAGTAGAAGTTGGACTCTGCCTTGAACTGCAGTTTAAATCTTTTCATGGACGTGTGTACAAGGAAGAAATTGATGAATTTCATTCCAATCACAAGCAAATAAACGTGACATACCATAATGCCATGACAAGTTATGAAATGTACCTCATCCTTTTCTATTGTTGCATCAGCAATTGTTCTTACATCCTCATGCATATCAAAGTGGAAAAGCTGGGTAAAATAAATGGAAAATATAAAATTAGCTTGGTAATCAGATGGAGCAGAACAAAAAAAACCAAAGAATCAAGTCTTTACCGGCCCACTTTTTCCCCTGGCCTTGTTAACAATTAGCTCATAGAAACTGTGTTGCTGAACTCCAAAAACATGAAAAGAAGAAATGTAATATTAGTTGGCAAGGAATGATCTAAAAGAAAGCCAAACTCAAATTAGAAACTCAATTTTAAAATATCTCACGTGAGGAATGATAAGATCTTCTTTAACATAAAGCAGATTCTCCACTGACGTTGTTCGGATTTCTCGAAACTCAGGTGCAAGCTGCTGTTGAACAGCTCGAAGAAACTCTCCTATTGTATCACCCTTCCTTACCTATGCAATTCATTAATTAATTTATGAAATGTAGAGGAAGAAACAGATCAATCAAACAGAAGTCCCACAACTTTTACCAACCTGGATCACTCGTCTGTGGCCCGCTCCATCCCAATAACTGTAAGTAATTTCGAGAGGCTCATCTGAAACACATAAAACTTAACTTAGGAAATTTTATTTACACACATATAAATATTGAACAGAACATGGTTAGGATATAAGATTACTTCGAATTTGCTCCTGCTCATGAAGCAACTGTTTCCGCAGCCTTTCACGTTCAGCTTGCTCCTCTGCCTCCCGCTCACTGAAAGAGCATCCTCAGCAACCCTAAGTTCATATGTTAGGCGAAAGTTGCCATATACATACAACATAGAGAGAAAGACAGGCAGCAAGACACAACACACACACATACACACACACATAAAGTGAAAGAAATCACACCCGTCAGGCAAAAAGCTAGTCTCAACTGTTGGATCTTTGCCAAATTTTCCAGGTCCCAACCTCTTAGTTTCTCTTATTTCTGAAACTAAATTATAAATTGCTGAGTGAGGAGTAAAAACAGTGCATACAATAACATGATACAAAGTTTCAAATGTAGACATCCACCTTTTGGAAATGCAAAAAAAAAAAAATGTCTTACATTAGAATGCACAACACATTCAAGAATTATAGTTTAATCAGTTCCATATATGCTAAACCATTTCTTATTCTGTTTATCCCTCAGAAACAATTGTCATCAAGGTTTCAAATTTAGGACTAGCATAAGAAAATAGGAGCTCCAAAACTATCATCATCAGTCAAGATTATAAAAAGAGACTTATAATTTTCATTGGAAAACCACTGCTGGTATATACATTTGTTAAGAATCAAGGTGCACAGAACTTGATGAAGATCCATGCCCCAAAGTAAGAGAAAAATTGAAGACAAAAACCATAGGTTTGGCCATGTCAATCTTTCTATACAAAGTAGCTTTTGCCATGATACAAATCCTAGAATAGTATGATGAAAAAAGTGAATCCATTGGCCACGAATTCGATAATAGCCTGGCCCCTATCTTACCCCTAAAATGAGAATGCAAGCTTCACCCAACAAAGCAGTGAAATGAAAAGACATAAAGCAGAAGCAAGTGCAACAATAAAAACAGAAAATAGAAACAAAATCACTTGAAATAGAAAATGACTAATCAAGTATCAATTCAATCTGCTACTCTTAAGGAAGCTCTAGATTGAGTCCAATCTAATAAAATAAATAAACAAATAAAATAACAGTAACAATAGTTTTAAAAATATAAAAATTATATTAAAATCCATTACAGATGTCAAAAGAGATCCGAAATTCACACCTAAAATACGGCAATTACAATCAAAACACACAATACATTCATCCGAAATTAATTTAAATTAAACTGAATATTAAATAAAATCAGATAAAACGATTAAATAAATTCGGTTATTAAATAAGATTATTATCATAACAAAATAAAATACCTTTAGATATGGTTAATTTTACATCTTCAATCAACCAATATATACATAAAATTCCATGCATGTAAGAGTAGGCTTACTCAGGTAGGGGCTGAGAGGCGGTGACAGAAGCTTGGGCGATGCAGTGGTGGAGAAAGGGGCCGTCAGGGACGTTGAGAGATTGGGAAAAGTTTTTCTAGAGAGATTGAGAGAGAAGCTCTGCTTGAGATGCCGAGTCGTGAATCGACAATAGCTACATGGGTTGAAAGAAGCCTAGGGTAATAAAGAGATTTCGGGGAGTCGACGCCGGGCTGCTGGAGTCGGCGCGGGGCTGCTAGTGCTGGAGTCGGCGAGGTGCTGCAGTGCTGGAGAGAACAAGATTGAGACGGCAGACACGGGCGACACCACTTAGGTTAGGTTTTGGGGGAGATGTCATTTTGTTTATATAGATTGTAAAAATTACATGGGATTCTAATATATTAAATTTATCATAATCACGCCTAAAAATTACTTCTAAGTTTAAATACTTTATTTGTTTTCATATGTATCCTAATTACTTGTTAATTACTTGTCACTACCTAAAAATGTGAGAAATATGTAATATAATCAAAACAATGAGTGACAAGTATGAAGAAAATATGGGTTTGACTTTCATATTAATGTTATAGTTCTCAGTTTTTTAAAATAAGGCCAAATAAAAAAAAATATAAAGTGATAAATATGTGAAAATTTTTTGTAATGCATCAAGTGGTTTGCTATGATCTTCATCTTCTCTCACAGAGTTGAAAGCAAGATTTTGCTCCTTTTTTCTATGGTTTCATTTTCATTTTATACATTTTAAGTAAAGCTATCAATGCGTTAACTTGCACGCTATATCCTTACTTTCTTCAATTATAGTAACCTTTGCTTGAAATCTTTAGTAAGAGATCCAAAAATCTTTTCCAACAATCTTCACATCTGAGAGTTTTTTTTACCAAGAAGAAATAAAGAATTTGCAAGGGAAAATTTAAAAAATGTCTCAAATTAAGGGACCTCATAGAAAATGCCCACTCTCCAAATATTTTGATGACATGACCCTTTAGGGTGAGAAATGACTTTCGTACCCTCAACAATTTAATTAATTCATTTTCATTTTATTGCCTCAATAACCAACACCCATCATCAAATCTTCCCCATTCCAAGCCCCTTCACAAATGCCTATTAGGGAATCACGAGCAGCGTCCCCGAAAAAAAAAGATAGGCGATGACAAAGGTAGATGATTTATTGTGTTTTGGAAGTTATTTATGGTTGTATGTTGTTTTTGGAGTGTTTGATGAATGATTCGAAGATTGAGATGTGTAAAAATGGTGGTTCTTGAGGTTGATGGATGGAGTTAGACAATGATGAGGGTTGGTCTGGTTTCGTGCTTGACACTTGACGAGCCCAGATGAGCAGATGTTGAGTGTCAGATTGATATAACCGACACTTGATGACAAGTATTGTTGACTGTCAGTTATAAGCAATCTGACACTCAATTCTCAATTTCTCTATTTGATTATATGCTCAACGCTAGACATCATTTGTCAAGTTCTGTTGATCATGTAAATCTGACAATATCTGACACCTCTCTTTTACTAGCGAATGGTGTCTGACAGGTTGCTCAACGCTCGATAATGACGAAGAGAATTGTCGAGTTGTCGTCTTCCTCACCAAAGAACCCAAATTTTCTCTAAAAAATTTAAGGTTTTTTGCATCAAAATACTCAAATCACTTCAATATAGCTCAATTCAGTTTTTCTAAGATAATACTGTGGTTTTTAGAAAATAAATATGTGATAAACCGTTTGTAAAAAACCATGTGTTGTGTAAAATAGTGTTGTGTTTAAGAAGATTTTGCTTAAAAATGAAGAAGAAGGGAAGAAATATGCTATTTTTCTTATTTAATAAAGAAACGGTATTGGGATAATTTCGCAACCAAAAGGGCCATAATGCATTAAAATTTTCAGAAAGTTGGTCACTTTTCAAACAGGTCCCTTAATTTGGCTCATTTTTGTGAATTTTCCCACCTTGCAATATTACATATCTTTGCATGAAAATCAACTATCATTTTATCTTCTTGCAATGTTTGGTTTTCGAATTGAGATGTTAATGTAAGTCCTTTTGATCTTTTAACAACAATTGTATCCTCATTTCTTATTTCTAAAATATTCCAAGCTTTTTTTGCATAGGTGAAAGCATAAATTAAACCGACGTGGTTTGCATCAATTGTACAAAACATTGCATTGATTGCCCTTGAATTATAATTAGAATTTGTTTATCCATATGAAGTCCATTCAATTTGTAATTTTTAGCAGTTATGGATAGTTAACAAAATCGTAACTAAACTAGTAAAGAATAACGAAATAGAAGATTTTACGTGGTTCAGCTATAAACCAGCCTACATCCACAAGCAACAAGAGCTATAATCCATTATGCTGCATGTGTTTACACTTGATTCAGGACTCTATACAGTAATAGACACTTACTCACTAACCTAATCTATGCAAACTTTATCAACCTCGATCACAGCCATAGTCCTTCACAAACTCTTTCTGGTACTACACTTTTCAATCATAAACAACTTAATTGCACCTAGTTAAGTAACACATAACAAACGTAACTATTACAGACTTATGTAATCACTCAACTCACTTTACACAACTCAATAACACTTACAAATCATATCTATGGACATACTTAACACACATGAGCCACACACAATCTTAACTCAACCAAAAGCTTTTACAATGAACGCCAAAGAACATAGCATACTCAATACATTTTTCTCGCTACACATGCTTCCAAAAGTCTTGAATGCGTTCCTTTTTAAGCTATAAAGATAGCTGTATAAAGCATATAACAACTGCACACAATCTTTATCATTAACTTGAAATATCTCAATGAAACTTTAGATGGTAAGGTTAGATAAAAATCAAGTAATATAGGAAGTGATAATATATTCTCTTAAGTAAACTATAATACTATAAATAATATCATAATTTAATAAGAGATAATTAATATATATATATATATATATATATATATATATATATATATAACTTCCTATTCAACTAAAATACCAAATCAAGTTATTCTATTCTTGTTAAAGTTCTCATAATATAAAATATCCAAATGAAATTAGGAAAGAATATTCACATTGATGTTTTTAACACATTATGACAATATTAAAATTTGATCACGTGCATAACATATGCATGCCACGTGTCATAGTGACACCAACACAGTTGAAGTTTTCATTTCTTCTACTCCAGTAGCATTTATTTTCTTCAAAGGTGTCCAACACACTCAACAAACATCCAAACTCTTTCATTTGATAGATATGATATCTCATCCTTGCTTTCTAGTAAAGATAATTAGATCTATCGATAGGGGGTCTCAAGATTAAACTTCCCTCTCATGTATATCCATATCTCTGAAATTTTAGAACTCTTCCAAGGATCTCAATAATGTAACAGTGCTCTACTTTGATACCAAATGCTAGTTTTGATAAATTGATAATTGGGAAATTATGTCAAAAGAAAATGTTAAAAAACAAAATCAAGGGATACTAAGAATTATGTGGTTCAGTTCCTCAATCTACATAGACGATACAAATACTAGATAATTTCTTTCACTATCTATGAATTCGGTTACATTTAGATTTAGGTCTCGCAACACTCGGAATCCCTCTAGTGTTAGTCTAATGAATGAAATTAGTTTTCCAAAAACCTTCATACTCTCATTGATTTAATCATTCTAGTGTTTCCCATCTCTCAGAAACTCAAAAGAATCAGATAAGATTATTGTAGGTAATATAAGACACCTCAACACAAACAAAACTTATTCAATTAAACATGTCAGCAACTTTACATTGACAAAATAGCTCTTGATTGATTTTACAAAATAGTTCCTCTTTTGCAGTTTCCAAGATGGGTGGAATAATTTGATTTCAAAATAAAGTTCTTCCGCATTTACTCATATCAATTAGGTATCTCCAAATTCAAAGGCGGAATTTGAGATCTAGCTACAGATCTAGTAGCTGGAACTCAAATTTTAAAACTCTAAAATATGATAAAATGGAATTAGATTAATTTTGACAAAATTTTAATCGAAATTTTAAATTTAAATAAGTCAACAATTTCTCTTACTTCAAACATGATTAATTTTGCAGATAAGATAACAACCAAGATTCTAACAATGAGAACAAACAAAAATTTGTGATTTATTTTCCGGAGCATTATTATCCTAAAAATCAAATCTAAGTAAAGTTTAATAAGAGAAGATAGTCTACGATCACGTTTGCTTTCACGGCACAAAGGCTGCCCATTTTGATGTTTTATTGTGGTTAGTTGACAGTTCACAACCACGAGAAGACGCGTACCCGACTCAAACCGACGAAGGTGTTATGGAGTGGACGGTTAGATTACATAGACAATAAATAAAGTGGTTGCAAATTTACTGGTGTGGCAACCTCGTTGCAATGTTATGGGGCGGCGCACAGTCATTGACTAACTCGATCAAATTTTCCTTCTGTTGCGGCCTGTACCTGGACGCAGGGAAAGAAGAAACGACAATGTTTGGTACAAAGCTTACATTTGTTTGAATTTTTAACATATTGCAATTAGAAAAAAAAATTCACAAAGTATATCATAAATCTAATCAGTTTCTCTACGCAAATTATTAATCCCTTTGCAGATCTATTTTTTATTAATATATAACTCTTCTATAGAGTTTACATAATATTTGACTGTTTAGTTTTGCTTCATCTATTTTAATGATCGGTCACAACTTGAAGGAAGAACTAGTAATTGATAGATACTAAATCATGTATGCTCTTCTTCCATTTTTTTAAATCTTTCCATTCATTACCGGTGGGTCCTTCTTCCCGTAATTCTAACCACTGATAATCTATAACAATTAATAAATCTGCGGCCAACTGTTCCTAGCATAAATTTATTGGTGAGGAAATGTATCAAAACCTTGACTATGAAATTTGAAATTTTAGTTATTATATATTACTATTGTGGTTAATAACATATAGGCTTATGTTAAATAAGTGAATATTTAAATTAGTAAAATATATGTTTAATTACTTTTAATTTAAATTAGGCTATATATAATCGATGTTATCCATTTCATTCAACCCTATAATGTCTTCGAAACTTAATTCAGTACAATCTAACCATGTTAACTTATTGCGGTACAATGGTGTAACAGTTATTATGTATGATGCATCCAATGACGACCATATTTGATTATATGACATTGATTGTATATTTTGATATTTTTCCAATATTATTTAATGAAGAACTCATTGCTTTTTTTTTTTTTTTTTTGTTTAATGCAGTGTATTGGAACAACGAAAAAAATGACAGAAGTTGCGAGACTTTGCGAATTAAAAACTTAGTAATCAAATTTTAATATTATGTATAATTCCTTCTCATAACTTAGAGACGCTTATTTTTAGGTGGAGCTATATGAACGTAAGAATACACTCTCAACACTTCTACTTAAATTTTAAGAGTGAATATATATTTTACAAACCTTTTAGATTTCACATATAACCTTATTTAAATTTTATAAAGTACGATAATATTTTTAAAAAAAAAGTGAAATTCCTAAAAATTTGTGAACACAACTTGGTATTCTTTCGCTAAGCAGTTTGACAAAGTAGTCTAGTACAATTCGATCTATTTCATCTACTCCAATTTGGTGAGTTCATCAGCTTCAATCTTTTGTGATCTTTTTCAATTTGCAACCATGTGTTTCCTATTATAATTTATCAAGTATAATCCAAAATTAATATGCAGTTTCATATATTTGAAACAAGTGAATGGTGTGTTCGTTTATGAATCAGGTATTTTTGTTTTCAATTGAATTTAGGAATATGTTGTTGATTTTGAATTATTTTAAATTTTGAAAATGATATGTAGTTGAGATTGAATGTTGTTGGTGTCAAAGTCTACTACTTATACATGTGCCATGCACATGACGAGTTTTGATCAACTTGTAATAAAATAAGAATTTTATTTTTATTCCTATTTTAATGTTTCTAGAATTATATTTTAGGAAGTATTTGATTTTGAATAAATATCTCTTTAGATTATGATATAATATCTTGTATCCTAATTAGAATAGGAGAATATTTATTTGTCCTAATTCCTTTTGGAATTTGTTTATAACACTTCCTATTTTATTTCTCCTAATCCTAATATGATTTTAATTAGAATTTTTACAGGATTTCCTAGGGGATTCGGTCAGACCTCTCACTATATATTTACAAGGCAATTCAGGCGGCTGTTTATGTGTAAAGATCAAGAGATTTGCGGGTTAGCTGAATTAAGTGTGTTTTTGTTAGAGAGTCTATGT
This sequence comes from Boswellia sacra, assembly GCA_013180625.2. Taxonomy (NCBI): domain Eukaryota; kingdom Viridiplantae; phylum Streptophyta; class Magnoliopsida; order Sapindales; family Burseraceae; genus Boswellia; species Boswellia sacra. The sequence continues at coordinate 129,774 of SNVD02004328.1, read as the reverse complement.
CTTGACATTCCAACAATCAAGAAAGCTTCAACGCAAAAGGAATGTCTTCTTTGATTTGATTCTTTGAGTCTTTTAATTCATGTATGAGTGGTAGAAATCGTACATGTGTTGTTGTTTCAGTCTGTGTGAGTTAGTAGACACTTGGAATAACTTGCGGGTTGAGTGTTTAGGTAATTCTACGTCAGACGTCGGGTGGTATGTCTAACTTAACAGTGTTCTGTTAAGTTATCTACAACAGAGAGTGGACAATGTCACTAGGGTTTATGATCTTTGTGAAGATTTTGTTTGTCAAAGATTAGGTCAGTGTGTGAGAGTGAGTCAGCACTGTAAAAGGTCCTAAAGATTGTATAAACAAGAACATAGCGAATTGCAGCTCTAAAGTTGTCCGTAGACGTAGGTTTTATAACCGAACCACATAAAAATCCTCTTGTGTTGATTTATATTACAGTTGACTGTATTGTTTTTTATAACTGCATACCTCCAGAACTCTCAATTGGTATCAGAGCAGGTTCACTAATAGACAAGTGAAGAAAACGATCAAGTTGATCTGGAAGGATGGAGTTTATTCGCAATGGAGGATCTGGAACGCAACCACCCATTATTGATGACAGTAATTATTCATATTGGAAGGTAGGAATGATGATGTATATCAAATCTCTTGATGACAGGGCATGGACTAGTGTACTTAAAGGATGGACACCGCCAACAAAGTTGAATGCTTCTGATGATTCCGAACCGAAACCTGAAGATGAATGGACTGATGAAGAATATCGACGTTCCAATTGGAATTCAAAGGCTCTTAATGCAATTTTTGCTGCAGTGGACTTAAACAACTTTGGACAGATTTTAATTTGGACAGATTTCAAGATGCAAAGCGGCCAAGGAAGCATGGGACATACTTGAGGTAAAACATGAAGGTACCGTATTTATTAAAAGATCTAAATTGATGAGACTTAATTCTCAATTTGAAAATCTGATGATGCATGAGGATGAGTCAATTTCTGAATTTTACTCTAAGATATGTCACATTACAAATTCGACATACATGCTTGGCAAAACTTTCACTGATGCGGAAATTGTTAGCAATATAATTAGGTCTGTTCCAGATAAATTTTAACCTAAAATTTCAGCCATTGAGGAAGTTAAAAACACTGATGAGATGAGGGTTGATGAACTGATTAGCATCCTCTAAAACTTTGAAATTAATCAAAGTACTAGGAAGCAAAAAGGTAAAAGCATTGCATTCAATGTGAAAACTGAAAAATCTAATGATGAAAGTAGTGATGAGCTTGATGAAACTGATTCTAAACAGATTGTTTTTCTAACAAGAAATTATGTTAAGTTTATGAAAAGAAATTTTAAGAAAAAGAATCAAGGAAAGCCGTCAAACTCAAGCGAAGAAAAATTCAGAAAGTTCAGCAAGGAGAATGACAAGAGGAAGCCAAAACAACTTGAAAAGAAAGGGCAAATTCAGTGTTATGAATGTTCTGGTTATGGGCATATTCAATCTGAATGTGCAAATCTCAAGAAGAAGAATAAAGGGCTGACAGCAACCTGGAGTGATGAATCAGAATCCGAGTCAGAAAATCAAGACTGCATGAGCAACTTTGTTGCATTTACTGCATCTGCAGCTGACAAAGGAAAGACTGTTATGTCTGACATAACAAAAAATTACAGAAATAGTATTGATCATTCGGATGAAGAAGAAAGACCACAATATTATGAAGAGTTACAAGAGACATACAATGCACTCTATGGTGAATGGCTGAGTCAGAAGGAAGAAATAAAAGCCTTGAGGAAGAAGATTGAGGAGCTGGAATGTGAAAAATCCTTTGCTGAAAATCAGATCACAGAAATGAAAACTGTTTTGACAGACAAAACAACACATATTGAGAAAATCACAATAGAATTGGTTGAAAGCAAGAGGTGTGTTGATCAACAAAAAATTGGAGTAGCCAAACTTGATCAAGTTTTGAATCTTGGAAGAGACAACTCCAACAAACATGGATTGGGGTACACTGAAGGAAACGTTGCATCTTCATCCAAAACAGTCTTTGTAAAAGCTTCAACATCAGGTAAGAGCTTTGAAACTACCTCTTTAAAGTCAAGTCCAAACACTAAGAGCAGTGAAATGTATGTTTCTCCACTGAGTTCTTTCAGATCCAGTCCTGAAAAGGTAAGAAAATTCATTCCTATTTGTAATTTTTGTGGTAAAAAGCGACATATTAGGCCTAGATGCTTTAAATTATTGAATCTTTTGCATAAAAGATCAAAACAATTTAAACTGTTACCAAAATCGAAACAACAGTGGGTTAAGAAAGACAAAACAGTACGTCATGTTGCCCTTACTGCGCTTAATCATGCATCTAATGATTTGTGGTATTTTGACAGCGGTTGTTCCAGGCACATGACTGGAAATAAATTGTTTCTAACAGATTTTAAAGCATGCAGGGATGGAAATGTCACCTTTGGAGACGGAGCAACAAGTAAGATCATTGGTAAAGGGACTTTGAATGTCAAAGGTCTACCCAATTTTAGAAATGTCCTTTTAGTGGAAGACTTGAAAGCTAATCTTATAAGCATTAGTCAGATTTGTGATGAAAAGTATACTGTTAACTTCACACAAAACAAATGCATGGTCTTAGATAATTTTGGTAAATGCATTCTGGAAGGTAATAGATCTTTGGATAATTGTTATCTAGTAGAAATTGCATTTCATGCTAGGATTTCGGATTTAGAATTGTGGCATCAAAAATTAGGACACTTAAATTACAAAGACTTGGTTAAATTAACTAAGTTAGGTGCTGTAAGAGGAGTTCCTAAACTTGATGACAAAATTGATAAAATTTGTGGACCATGTCAAATGGGAAAACAAATCAGAAGTTCACACAAATCAAATCCACATCTTAGTACTTCTAAGATACTTGATTTGCTTCACATGGATCTTATGGGTCCTATGCAAATAGAAAGCATTACAGGTAAGAGATATCTATTTTTTTGTGTGGATGATTTTTCTAGATTTACTTGGGTTGACTTCATTAAAGAAAAATCCAACACTTTTGATGCTTTCAGGATCCTTTGTGTCAAGCTTGAAAATGAGCAAAATAGGAACATTGGAAGGATTGTAATAATAAAATGTGATCATCGAAAGGAGTTTGAAAACGTTAGCTATGCTGATTTTTGCAAATATCATGGAATTGATCATGAATTTTCAGCTCCAAAAACCCCTTAACAGAATGGCATTGTAGAGAGGAAGAATAGAACTCTTCAAGAGATGGCAAGAGTAATGCTTAGTAGCAAGAAGTTGACTAAGAGGCTATGGGCTGAAGCTATAAGCACTGCTTGCTATATTTCAAATAGAGTTTTTCTTAGACCTGGCACTAACCAGACACCTTATGAAATCTTGAAAGGAAGAAAACCTAATTTGAAATACTTTCATGTCTTTGGTTGCAGGTGTTATATCTTAAATGACAGAGAACTATTAGGAAAATTGGATCCAAGGAGCGATGAAGGAGTCTTTGTGGGATATGCACAAAACAGCAAAGCTTTTCGAGTTTACAATCTGAGAACTGAGGCAGTCATGGAATCTGCAAATGTAGTATTTGATGATCTTAATGATTATGCAAAATACTCACAATAGGAAAGCATAACTAGCTTCACAGAAGATGCAGAAAAATCAGATCCAGACAGCAATAAAAAGGAAGATGCTGTTATGAAGGAGGAAACAGCTGCTGTTACACCCAACGTAACAGAATCATCTGACAACTTAGATTTGAATAAAAGTTCAATCCAAAATGATGAAGAGAGAAAAGATCCACCCACATGGATTCAGAAGGCACATCCAACAAGTTCTATCATTGGAACACCAGATGGCATGATAAAGACTCGGAGCAAGGTAAGAAATCAGGTAAGGTTTGCATGTTATGTTTCTTTAGTTGAGCTAAAGAATGTGAAAGAAGCCTTAAAAGAAGAAGTGTGGATTCAAGCTATGCAAGATGAACTTAATCAGTTTAAGAGAAATGAAGTGCGGGAATTAGTTCCTAGGCCAAGTGGTACAAATGTCATTGAAACTAAATGGATTTTCAAAAATAAAACTGATGAAAGTGGACAAGTAGTTAGAAATAAAGCTATGCTAGTTGCACAAGGTTACACACAAGTTGAAGGTATAGACTTTGATGAAACCTTTGCACCAGTAGCTAGACTTGAGTCAATCAGATTACTACTTGCAATTGCTTGTTTACTTGATTTTAAGTTGTACCAAATGGATGTTAAAACTACATTTTTAAATGGCTATCTCAATGAAGAAGCTTTTGTTGAACAGCCTAAAGGATTTGAAGATCCTAAACATCCAGATTTTGTGTACAAATTGCACAAAGCTTTGTATGGTTTGAAACAAGCTCCTAGAGCTTGGTATGAAAGGTTGACTAAATTTTAATCAACAGAGGTTATAAAAGAGGCAGCAATGATAAAACCTTGTTTATCAAATATGCATCAAACTATTTTATTGTTGCTCAAATATATGTTGATGACATTGTTTTCGGATCAACTAACAAAAACAAAATTAATGAGTTTGTTAAGTTGATGCAGGAAGAGTTTGAGATGAGCATGGTAGGAGAATTAAATTTCTTTCTTGGATTGCAGGTTAAGCAAATGAATGATGGGATATTCATATCTCAATCAAAATATGCCAAAAATCTAGTAAAGAAATTTGGACTTGAGAATGCAAAACCAATGAAAACTCCTATCAGTACTAATCTGAAACTTTCAAAAGATAATGCAGGGAAAGAAGTTGATGCAAGCTTATACCGAAGCATTATTGGCAGCCTACTTTACCTCACAGCAAGCAGACCAGATTTGAGCTTTAGTGTAGGACTTTGTGCAAGGTTTCAAGCAAATCCCAAAGAATCACATCTTGCAGCAGCAAAGAGAATCATCAGGTATGTTCATGGAACATGTGATTATGGAATATGGTTTTCTAAAGATGCAAATGATTATCTTGCAGGGTTTAGTGATGCTGATTGGGCAGGAAATGCAGATGACCGAAAAAGCACTTCGGGAGGTTGTTTTTATCTTGGTACTAACTTGGTTTCATGGCACAGCAAAAAGTAGAATTCTATTTCTTTGTCTACTGCTAAAGCCGAATACATAGCAGCAGGGAGTTGTTGCACACAACTATTATGGATGAAGCAAATGTTAAGTGATTATGGTATTGAACAAAAGCCTATAACTGTGTTTTGTGATAATACTAGTGCTATAAATATTTCCAAAAATCATGTTCAGCATTTTAGGACAAAACACATTGACATTAGATACCATTTTATAAGGGAACTAGTAGAGTCTAAGGTGATACACATTGAACACATCTCCACTGATAGACAATTGGCTGACTTGTTCACTAAGGCATTGGATACAACAAGATTTGAAAATCTAATAAAAGCCTTAGGCATCTGTCAGTTACATAAATGAACACTGCTTACTGTTATGTTAATTGTATCTGCAATATCATAAGTTTTCTTCTAATTAAGCATGTGTGAGCTGTGATATAAAAAATTGTGTGAATAATTAAATACTGATTTAAAAAATGAAAAATACAGAGAGGGCTACCAGTATATGATGTGTGAAAGCCATCCATTGAGAGTAACTTCATTGTATCTAGGAAATATGATGAGGTCACCCACTCAAATGGAAAAGGGCTACCTCTATACATGTGTGAAAGCTACTGTATTATTTAGCAAATTCGTATTAAGACTAACTTTTGTGTGTGTAAGAAGCATGCTCAAGTTGATCACTCAATTGGATTAAGTGATGAAACAATTAAAAGAAAATAAAACAGCTCTTGAATATGCTTTCTTAGAATGATTCATATGATGTTCACATATTGTTGTTATGTTATTTTTAATTGTGTTCTGTTACGTTTTTCATAACATACAGTGCTCTTTGTGCTTATCCAAAATTTGATTTTCTTGTGTGTCCATGTGTCAAAAATGTCATGTCAGCACTATTGAATTGAGGGGGAGAAGTTTCAGTGGCGGGAATCCTAATTCTATTAGAATTCCTTATTCAAATTGGAATCGAATTTGAATGTCTGTCCATTAAATTTCAGTTATGAAACGGTTTTGAAAATAGATTTGACATTAATTTTTGTTAAAAACAAAATTTTTTTCGGCCTAGTAAATTACGAATCGGTTTTGGGCTTCTTCTGTTCATTCCATACTCCCACAACAGTGTCTTCCCTGTCTCGTCTTGCTTCTCTCTTTCTCTATTCTGAAAAACTTATAAGGAGATTCGAAGAATTGTAGCTGCAGTCACTGCCACCTCTTCTGACACAGTGACTCCAATTACAAAAAGAGAGACAGTGCACCATCATCTCCGACGCAACAAGCGCACTGGCAGTTCCTCTTTTCCTCCAGTTCGCAAGTCTCCATGACTTTGTTAAGTGCTTTTGGCACTTGTGCTGAAATCAAGGGGGAGAGAAAGAGGTTTTCTGATCTTTTTGTTATGTCTGATATAACTTTGGTTACTTACTTCTGTTTTGTTTATATTTTTTTTTTTTTTTTTTGCTTGGATGTAAGTAAAGAGTAAGGGGGAGTAAGAAGAACTTCTTATGCTTATGTTTGCTTTATGTGTGCATTCGAGATATCTTAATTTGATGAATGTTTTGCTTGGATGTTTTTGTTTTGATCATGATCTGATTGCATTGATTGATATAATTGCTCTGATCATGAATTGATTAATATGTGTTGCTTGATCAATTTGACAAAGTTATTTTGATTACAAGATATACTTATTCTGTCAGTGTTCTTTTTTAGAGTTTTGTAACAACTCACTAGTTAATTCTTTATACATGATAATTTCTGTTTGCTATTTTTTGATAGCTTATATTTATGATTGACTTATCATGTGTGATGTTCTCTGATCAGAAACAGTTTGGTGTTTTCATCACAAGCTGCCAAAAAGGGGGAGATTGTTGGTGTCAAAGTCTACTACTTATGCATGTGCCATGCACATGACGAGTTTTGATCAACTTGTGATAAAAAAAGAATTTTATTTTTATTCCTATTTTAATGTTTCTAGATTTATATTTTAGGAAGTATTTGATTTGGAATAAATATCTCTTTAGATTAGGATATAATATCTTGTATCCTAATTAGAATAGAAGAATATTTATTTGTCCTAATTCCTTTTGGAATTTGTTTATAACACTTTCTATTTTATTTCTCCTAATCCTAAGATGATTTTAATTAGAATTTTTACAGGATTTCCTAGGGGATTCGGTCAGACCTCTCACTATATATTTACAAGGCAATTCAGGCGGCTGTTTATATGTAAATATCAAGAGATTTGCGGGTTAGCTGAATTAAGTGTGTTTTTGTGAGAGAATCTATGTCTTGACATTCCAACAATCAAGAAAGCTTCAACGCAAAAGGAATGTCTTCTTTGATTTGATTAATTCTTTGAGTCTTTTAATTCATGTATGAGTGGTAGGAATCGTACATGTGTTGTTATTTCAGTCTGTGTGAGTTAGTAGACACTTGAAATAACTTGCGGGTTAAGTGTTTATGTAATTCTGCGTCAGACATCGGGTGTTATATCTAACTTTACAGTGTTTTGTTAAGTTATCTGTGACAGAGTGTGAGCAATGTCACTAGGGTTTATGATCTTTGCGAAGATTTTGTTTGTCAAAGATTATGTCAGTGTGTGAGAGTGAGTCAGCACCGTAAAAGGTCCTAAAGATTGTACAAACAAGAACATAGTGAATTGCAACTCTAAAGCTGTCCGTGGACGTAGGTTTTATAACCGAACCACATAAAAATCTTCCTGTGTTAATTTATATTACAGTTGACTGTATTATTATTTATAACTGCATACCTCCAGAACTCTCAAATGTAAATTGCATTGGAAAATGTGCAGCACAAAAAACAGGATTTAGATTCATAAACGAACAGAGCAGAAGTTTTTATATCCATATTTGTTTTAAATTGAGTTGCTATTCATAGTGGCAGTACTTATTCATGAATGATTTAGCAATTTTATTTTCACTTAAAATTAGGTGTATCTAATACATCTAAGAGTTCATATAACCTCATCCTTATTTTTATCATCAGATTTTCTTTTCTTTTTTTTTAAAGGTTATTTTCACAAAAAAAGATTTTATTTTCACGCCTACTTTTCTAAATACACCATTATAGTATTTTAAAAAATTTGATCTTTGTTTAACTAATATTTATGATTTTTTTAATCACTTTACATAAGGGTGTGTTCGTTTTGGCATTTTGAGTTTTTATTTTCAAAATTTTGCGAGAATATACGGTCGGTTTTTTTTTTAAATCGTAAAAATGATATGTAATTGGCATTAATTTAAATGAATTGGTGAATTTGCATCTTTAGAGAACAATATTCTGAAAATGAAAATAAGCACATTATAAATAATTTGATTAAGTAGATTATGAATATTAATTTAATTAATGATTGAGACAAAATTTTGTCGAAAAAATGATTAGATAATTTTTTAAACATACAGTTGCGGACTCAAGATTTTATTGAAGGGGGGAGGATGGGGGATGGGGACCATTAATATTTTAATATTTATAATTTATTTGATAAACCTTAATAATATGATAAAATTTTAAAAAATAAAATAAAAATAATACACCTAAATGAGGGACGTTATGACTATGACAGCTCAAAATTATAAAAAATTAATTTTCTTTAAATTTGATGCCAACGCAAAATAGCTTTTCTTTTAAAATACCTTTATTTAACTATTCAAAAAAATTATTTTACAACATACATTACTTTTTGTCCAAAAAAGAAACTACAAACAAATGAAATAAAATAAAAAGTCTCTCACAGATAATTTCTGAAAAAATATTATTATTTTTTAAATCTAATTCATGCAAATAAATAAAAAATAAAGAGAAAGACACAATGAAAATATAAAATATGATTTTATTTTAAATTATAAGAAAAAGACAGCCATTACCATTCATTAGGATCATCAAATTTGTACTTCTTTAGCACAATTGATTGAGGGTTTTTTTTAAGACTATAAAAAATACTTATATAAAGTAAAACATATAATTTATGTAAAATTAAATATTTACAAATAGAAAACTAAAATTCTATCTATGAATCAGCTAATAAAAATTAATTAAAATCTAATATCAACTTATATTATTATATGCCTCAACTAGCTCAAGTAGCTAAGAAAAAAATAGAAAAAGAGAATTACAAAACTTGAAATTGGTTACTATTTTTAATTTTAAGAAATGAATATATAACAAAGTAAAGTAAAAAAGGTATATTGAATTTTCTAAAACTGAGAGAGCCGGGGAGCCGGGGCCCCCATCCAATCCTTATGTAGGTCTACCACTACTGACAGCATATGATTTCATGAATATCTCGTTTAAGTTTCTAAAGTTTTTGTTTTTGTCCAATGTATCAAATTTTAACTAGTGAAGTGAAGTTTAGAAAAGTGGGGTGTGAAAATCAATTTTAAAATGCAAATAGTACCACTTTTTTAATAAAAAATTTGAATTTGAACAAGTCTCAATCATTCAAATATTTTAACATTTGTTTTTGTTTTGTTTTTTCTCTATGGGCTTAAAAGGGATTGAGTCTCAAAGAATTTCATAGAAAAGGAAAAAGTCAAAATATTTTGTTTTTATCTTAGTACAAATATCAAATGCTTTATCTCACTAATCTTAATTTTCTAAAATAACCTTGTAAGATCCTTTTAAATATGTTCACACTCGTCTAAAAAGCATATAATTTACTGTAGTTAATAATTCTATAATTGTATTTTAAATATAAAAATTATATTATTTTTAAATTATTAGGTATGACATCAATGATAGTATAGTGTAGTTAATTATTTCAAAATTTATAATAGGTATATTAATATTCATTTAGTAATAATTTATTTTTTTATTACAAAGTATTTCAGGCTTATTCAGAATTAAGTATTTTTAATATTATTTAATATAAGTTTAATAATATTTATTTTTATTTATTATTATATTATATTTTAATTATAATATTATCAATTATAATAAAAATAAAAATTTTTGTAAAACCTTGGGACTATTGAGTCTTATGGTTCCACATGGGACAACTTGTCCCATGAGATTGGTACTATTGGGATTAATAATAGTGCAATTCCAATCTCTTCTTAAAATGCCAAACAAAAGATTGGACTATTTATCCTAAAATATAGTCCAATCCTGTATTAGTCCCCTTCCCAAACGGTCCTAAAGGTAAATTAATCAGTTCAATCCCAATTTCTTCCAACTGACTCAAACTAAAACGTCCAAAAAATAGTCCTAAATATTAGACCTGCTGTCGTCCTTTCGTCCAGACTTCCACAGCCAAAGCCCCAGGTGGCCTTAATGACTACAAAAGAAATCCCAACTTACATGCATCATCCTTGCATCATTGATGACATCTAAATCATATATTTTACCTACACGTCTTTTCAACTGATTGCACAATACTGTTGCTTTCATTTTCATATTTTGCTGCAACCAAATGCCCCGCATCATATGTACAGGTATACCGTAGCCGCACCTAGTTAGTTTGACCCAGTATAGGGTATAATATAAACATTTCTCTACTTTGTTGTAGTGCTCATTAAATTTAGACTGCGTTTGTTATACCATATAGGATTGTATAATTATTACTGTAGCGGATAGCATTATATAGAATTATATAGTATAGGATTGAGTAAACTCTCTACTGTGTTTGGTTTATCAATATATTATATAAATATTATACAATACTGTGTTTGATAAATGATTGTATTTAACTATATTAAATTCCTTACAATAATAAAAATGGTTTAAAATTAATAAAATATTTTAAAATATAATAATTTTAAAAATTCTTTATATTAAATTAATTTTTAGATAATTAATTTTTATTTAAATATTTAATAAATTATATTTATTTATTAAAATAATTCATTTAAATATTAAATAAACTAATAATTTAAATATTTATTTATTTATATATGTTTGCGGTATTTATTGTCAAAAACTGGAAAAAAATAAAGTTGTATAATTTAAATCTTGTAATAATATAATATAATATTTTAAAATATTTTAAAATATAATAATTTTAAAAATTATTTATATTAAATTAATTTTTTAGATAATTAATTTTTATTTAAAAATTTAATAAATTATATTTATTTATTAAAATAATTCATTTAAATATTCAATAAACTAATAATTTAAATATTTATTTATTTACATATGTTTGCGGTATTTATTGTCAAAAACTAGAACAAAAAATAAAGTTGTATAATTTAAATCTTTTAATAATATAATATAATATAATATTATATATAATATAATATTATTTAATATTATATTATATTATATTATATTATATTATATTATATAAAACTTTTAAATTAAAAATTATATCCAACAATTCCCAATAACCTTATCCTATCCAGCCTTAACACATGGTAGGGGACATCATTATTTTGCCTCTTTTTATGCGGTCCTTATACGACTCTTATGCAACCTTTTACTATACTATTCGTCTTTCTGATGCACCAAACACGATATAAAAAAATTTTATACGAATAGTACCATTTATACTATACTATACGGGCTGCCAAACACGCCCAAGGTTTAGAATCGGCTTTCTTGTTTCCCTATTTAAACTTCCATTCTTCGTTTTTTTATGGTGCGCATTTTTTTAATATATTTTGATTTTAATGTGAATTATATATTTTTAAAACTAAAAATATAAAATTCATAAAAAACTCCATAATTATTTTAATTTTAATTAATTCTCATATAATTAATAATTAAAATATATAAAATAAAAAATAAAAATATTAGTTTTGGAAACCTCTTAAGTGAATTTAAGTGTTAATCAATCATAATCTTCGGGATGTTAGCAAATTAAAAAACTTTTTATATTTTTGCTTTGCAATATTTATTTGTGTCTTTTTAAGCGAATTTATTCTAAAAATATCATAAACTCAGTTATCTCATAGAGGTAGTTGACCTTATATTGACGACGAGTAATTATTTTGCATCAATCAAAGAACCAAGATCGGCATGTATTAAAATGTATAGTAACACTTCAAATCGATCTAATGAGCCTTAGATATTATTATTAATATCCTTTACAAATGTTTAGATTCATGCCCTAAATCATACGGCGAGAAGAAAAAAGTTCTACAGAGAACTTGATTGGCCAGTGGGTGATTTGACGCTACGATAAATTGTATGAGGTTGAAATGTTGTTTATTTTAATCTACATATAATCATGTACATGTCAAGTGCACATCTACCCATCCAACGAAATTTATTAATGCATGTCATGTCATGTCACGGTACAAATTGATTAATTTAACACATAACACTCTTACACCATAGCATAGGGATTATAAATGTGCAATTATACCCTTCGCCTATATTGTGTGATCAAAGAAGTTACTAAATTTATATATGTAGAGATTTTTTTTTTCTTTTAATTAGTAGTATAAATTTTTTTTTAGAACAGATTCAAAAACAAACTTGTGTAGACTCAAACCTAATTCTCTATATCAAAAGATAACCGTTACATCTAATGAATTTGTACGATTTCATCTAGAAATTATAAACAAAAGTTTAATGGTTTAACTAATGTAGTTATATATATATATTTTGCGTTGTTGATAATAACCAATTATGTTATCTTTCACTAAATTATTCGTATTGTCTCTAGAGCTTGATAGAGAGTTAATATTCGAATTTTAACCTCTCATTAAGAGATAAGAATCAACCAAAGATATTATTAAATATTATTATTGATCTAGCAACATTATCCAACTGACTACCACATTAGAACTTTATTCAAGTCATTGACGATCCTCCGTTACGTAATGATGGTCGTTGGCTTGGTATGTTATTTGAAAGAAACAAGAAAGGTTTGGACTTTGGACTCCATTTAATTTGTAATTTCTTTATTAAAAAAAAAAAAAAACCCCTTTGATGAGATGATACGATACACATGCTGACGCATGAACCTTCAAATCACTCTTAAAAAATATGTATTTCGTCTAAATACATGTCTCCGTAGAAACAACAGTGACCATATAAAAACAAAAGTGTAACGTTTTCACATTCAAATTTTATATTTAAATTAAGATGTGATATTATTTATTTAATTATAATATGAGTACTATTAACATGTGCCTTAATTATGGACGTGCGTATGTTAACGCCTTGATATTATGGAATTCTGTTAAGAATTACATATTCAATAATTTTTAATCCATAAATTACTTCTTTTAATAGACTTTTAATCATGAACTACAATTTTTTAGTTATCACGTTTAAGTATACAATTTTTCTTACCCTATTTAATTTATTTGGTACGCAATTTCTTTTTTAAATAGATGAGATATTAACTTCCTTAAATAAAAAATTTGTATATCATTAATTTCAATAGTTTTTTAAACACTTTCTTTGCTTAATTAAAAGGCAGCTGAATCATAAAATAAAATCTTGTTGGACGGAAAATATCAATAAGAGTTATCACATTACCAACGTCCATATTTAATTTGCTAGGCCAGCATCGGCTGCCTAGCCATTTCACTGTGGTTCACGCAACCATGACTATGATAATTGAAACAATGCCTGTCACAAATTAAAGTTTCTCATCAAATCATACTTCTCATTAACAGCAGTATAGTTAAAAAGATACCTATCTCTTTCGCTATATTAAAAGCTGACATTTCATATAAGTTGATCAATTAACTGACCCTAAAACTAGCTAGGTTGATCCATCATAAAAATATTGACGCGACTGCACTAGAAAATCAATGAGTGCCATTATGCCTTGTATGATATCTTTGCGAGTAGAATTTTCTTGTACGAGCATAGAGAAGCAAAGCTAGAAACGTGCCGCAACTACAAAGACAAGACCAGAGAATAAAGGTCTTTTTGTAGCATTCAACTCCAATGCATCTCCCATTTCCATTGCTTTCCTTGCGGTAAACCAAAGCTGCTAAGTACCCATAGAGAAAGGAGCCCATTGGAATGTTTGCAACGACAACATTATGGTTTACGCTGAAATTTTTGGTTCCAAACAGCTCGGTGGTTGTGGCTACAGATACGGACGTAATTGCCCCCGTACAAATGCCAATAATGGCAGTGCTGATGTAGAGCGCCAAGTTGGTTGTGTTGAGAAGTAATATGAAAGCCACCGCCATCGGAGCCGTTAATGCAACCATAGAAGCTGGGCCGGAAATCATATATTCGCTCCTGATAAAGGCAAAAATAAAATATTGTCATTATTATTTCTGTACCAAAGGGTGCCGAGATAAAAGAATATAAATTTGCACCATAGAAGTCAAATGGGTCCTTGAATGCATTGACTCATTGTTTGACACGTGCATGCATGTATAGTTTTCATTAAATTCTCATCAAGAGTAGATGCAACCTTCTAATAGTGATACCATCCGAGAGATACGATAAAGAGTTACCTGGAGAAAAAGTAATCGAGAAGAGACGGCATGAGACGGCCAAAGAAACCAAATGAAGACGACAAGGAAACCAGAGAAGAAGTTCCAGAGAACCCTCGAGACTCAGCTATTTGTCCCAAGTTGTTCAGAAACACAAGCCCGAGTGTCGCACCACATAAGTATACAAAAAAATACAACCAAAATTCAATTCTTTGCAGCATCAACTTAGCTCCAATCTCCTCCATTTCACCTAACTCACCATGAACTTCATTTATAGCCTCATCCTCCTTCACCCCATTCTCCACTCTCTCTAAACTGCTATTATTATTATTATTATTATTATTATTATTATTCTCCTCTATTGTAGAATGATGCACCTTAATTTTCTCACTTGACAACCATTTCCCTGCCAAACCATCTCTGATTTTCTCTGCTAATGGAATCACTAGTGGGGCTAATAGGCACACTGCCATACCAATCAAGTTCTGAAGTGGTGACAATCTATTTGAAAGCCGATCAAAGCTGCCGATAATGGCATAGATACCGGTAGCAATTGTTATCACAAACATGACAATAAACCTCCCTCTCATGCTTCCAGACTTTCCAACTTCAAGGTTTCTGACTAGCGGGGCAGCTATAACACATGCTAGTAAAGGAAAAATCGAGTTAAAGAGAAGATAAGCTTTAGCTCTTTTTGTTGGGGAAACATAAATAGCATTAACTATAACTGTATAAATTTTTGCGCTTAATCCTAAGTAACTAGTTGTTATTCCCACAGCAACTTGGCGATCTATCGGGAAGTTTCTAATGGTGGCAACATAACAAACTGTGTTGATCCAACAAATGCTATTTCCAGCTAAAACAGTCAAAAAGAAAATATACCCATATGAAAGAGATGATATTTGGTTGGTTATGAAGAGATATTGGAGGCCATAACCAATAAATCCGAGACTAGCACCAATCAAGAGGACTAGCCAAAGGGGCAAGTAAACAGCTGCAATGCCAGAAACCCATCCCAATAGCTTGCCAGCATCTGAAGCAAAGGCAAGATTGTTGAGTTGGAGTTGGGAGAGGGAAAGGAGGGACTTGAGTTGAGATGAGTAAGCTGGGAAATTGGAGTTTGTTCCGTTCATGGACTGAAGCCATACTGCGCCCACCAAGCTCAGCCATTGAAGAATGGTTTTAGGCATGGCAGGATGCGGGTGTGGTTTCCAGATTCAGATGGTTTGCATTGCACTGATGGGTATTTAAGGAGGGTGTGCGTGTGTTGAGTATATATTTTTGAAAGGCAAAGATATGCAAATGTGTGAAGAGAGATACCAAGTCAGTAATGTTGTCTACTGAAAACGACACAATTCAATAGCAACAAATTCTGTCCTCATTTTTTATTTATTTTCAATCTGCCGTAATCTATAATTGAATGTTGGTTTAAAAAAGTTTTAACATCTTAAAATTTATGTAGTTTTATTATAAAAATAGATTGATAGTCATGTATTCAACAATGACAAATTTTTCAAAATAAATAATTTATTGATTTGAAAAATTATTAATATAATATTGTTAACCACATATCGTATAAAAATTTAAAACAAAAACCAATGGAATTCACATAAAAATACAATCCTAAGATATAATATATCTTGCTTGAATTACGAGAGTGGGGAAAAGAAAAGGCGCATATTAATGTGGCTGTGCACATAAAAATGTGGTCTTGTTTCGACCACACCTCTTATAACTTGGAGAGCAGTAATATTATGGTTATGTACATTAATGCTCTGGTTATGGGCAATTAATAATTTAATCCCTAAATATAGCACAGAGTAATTTGAATTTGCATTGCTTCTAAAATTATAGTGCACTATAATAATAATATCAACAATATAAATTATTTTAAATAACTTAATCCATGTAAATTGATTTGATTATATTGTTTGATTTTTATATAATAAATTTTTTTGTATTATTTTCAAATTTTTTTTTTTTTTTTTTTTTTTTGTAACCGAGGTGTCCGGGCCAGCTTACGCGCACCACGACTAATCCTCGGAGGAGACTAGCGCAACCACAACCCACTGTCACGGTCTCCCACTTAAATCATGGAGGAGGCCATTGTGGAGACTCGAACCCAAGACTTCACCATTGGTGCTATACCAACTCCATCCTGGCCCGCTTCACCACTTGAACCAACCCATTGTGGGTTCAAATTTTATTCATATACCCATTCATTTATATTTAGTTCACAAGTATTATCTAGAAAACTGAGTATTATTTTGGCAATCCTTACCTTGTATGAGTTAGTATCTATAAATCTAAATTTTCTAAAGTCCCTAAAATCAATGTTTCCAATTGAAGGGGACATATATATGTAGTATAATTTCTATTGTATAATTTTGGATTATGTAACGTAGAAGGTTAATTGAAGAATATAAACCGAATTAGTCATATTTTAATTCATTGAGTGGCTAACATTAATAGTTAGTCCAAGTTTATGGTATTTTCCTATCAAAAGTAACGTATGCATCATATCTTATTTGAAATCTTTATCTCAAAAATTTTATACCTGATATATAAGTGTGAATGATGTAAGGCTTACCTTGTATGAGCAGAGTTTGTGCAAAGGTGATGCTTCTATTAATTACAATTTTAAAAGAACAGAAATGACAGAATAAAGTCTACAGCTTACATCATCCATGAGATCTGCGGAGTGCCCACCACACTATTGTGAACCACGCACATGATGGGTCCACCCCCCCTGAAGTCTGATTGTTCTAGCTAGTTCCAAAACCATAGACGAAAGTGATATTCAACTTTTATTATTATTATAAGTATTATTATTATTATTGTTATTATTCTTTTTATTAAAGATGTAATAATTTTTTTGTATATTATAATACAAAATTATTATATGGCGTAATTAAAATTTCATTTTCTAATTTATAAATAATATTAAAATTTTATAAATATTTTCATTTTAAATATTAGATAAAATTCTAAAAGACCTTTTTCTCTTTTAGATAGACAATATAGACCTTAACGAAACATTTACAAAATTCATGTCATTTAATATTTATAGAAAAATATAAGAATCTATTGAATCGAATTTGGCGGAAGTGTCCCATTTCTCTAAGGTTACGGGTCATGTCGTGACGCAAAATCCAAAAGGTACAAATGCCCTATAGGGATCATCTTTATTAGGATGCAGTTAGGGTTGCTTTTTGTACAAATGATTTTGGGGATGAATTTTTGTCCATGACCTCCACCCAACCTCGATTTTTTTTTTTGTTTTGGTTCTTGGCACCAGTAGAAGGCTGAGCTTGTGAGTTGCGAGGCCTATCACCGTGAGGCAAGATTCCCATGCCTATTATTTTACGGATAAGGTCGTGAGATAAAAAATTAAGACTGCGTTTGGGATTGTTATTGCATAGAAACTTTTAGATCCTGGTACCAATTATAGCTATTTTGGTACTCGATAAATCCTTTAAAAATTGATTATTTAGTCGCAGAAATTTATTTTTAAATTAGATTACAAAAGTAGGTAGAGGTAACTTATGAAAATTTGATTTTAAAAAGCTAAATTTTGAATACGTTAAAATACCAAAATTATTTTTAAAATATAATATACATCCAAAAATATCTTTAAATATTAAAATATTAAAATTAATTAATTAGTTAATAAAATTGAATATATTTTACATTTTTAAATTATTTTTTAAAAGAATTTAAAGCTGTTCGCCGATCAACGCATGGATTGACATCGCCAACTTCAGAAGGCTTGCCAGAAGCCACTGTATATGGATTCACTGATTGTTTTGCTATTCTGAACATAAATCAGCCAGATCAAATGGTTAAAGTTTTGAGATTGAAACTTTAATCGCCCAATTGGCTATTTTATGGCCACAACTGCAACCCATCAATGGATCCATGTGCAGAGGCTTCCGACAAGTCTCTTAGAGATGATAGTGTCACTCCATGCATCGATCAGCGGCTGACGGCGTTTGATAGATAACGGAAGGTGGTAGCTCTCTGATGTTCTCTTTGAATTTTTATTTTAATTTATTTTAATTATTTTATTTTATTAAAATATTTAGATCAAATACTAATAGTAATGTAATTCTTTTATAATTTTTTGTATAATTTTGTATTTTTATTGAAATTTAGCTTTTCAAAATTAAGCTTACTAAACACACATCATAACCTTAAGATAGCATAGTAATTTTGAACATCTATTTTATTAAACACTTTAAGCTTTTCGAGACAGCATCGCAAATAGCTTATTCTTCCTACAACACTTTTCTATAACAATTTTCTACAGCATAACAGTCCCAAAAACACCATAAGGTCTCTAAATTAAAATGGTTTTATACTCTTATCCTATTCCACTCACACCTCGTTATATATGAATAGAATAACTATAGTTTTTTTTAACAAAATTATTTTTAGTATCTTATTTTAACAAAATTCTAAATACAATTAAAAAAAAGTGATTTATCATTCTAAATCACTTTTATTTTAAACAATATCAATTTTCCACTCAAACACATCATAATTCATATTATGAACTCACATTAATTGTGATAATTTCTAAAAATATTTCTAAATATCATTTATCTTAAATCTGTGCATATCTCAATCACATGAAACATTTAAACTAAATAAGCAAATAATTTATATCTAATATAATCAGTTAATCATGCATCCACAAAATATTACTTTCAACACACATACGATAATTTCAAACATCTATAGTTTATAAATTAACTACTGTTATGACCATAACAAAATTGGGCCTAATTATTTCTAATACAGTAAGCCCATTACTGTAGCCCATTATCTGGACCTATTTATTTCTAATTCAGTAAGCCCATTATTGAACCCATTATCTGGGCTTAGTTATTTCTAATTCAGTAAGCCCATTACTGAAGCCCATTATCTGGGCCTAGTTATTTCTAATTCAGTAAGCCCATTACTGAAGCCCATTATCTGGGCCTAGTTATTTGTAAATTCGGTAAGCCCATTACTGAAGCCCATTATCTGGGCCTACTATCTGGGTCCCACAATGACCCATCTTGACTCCTATATAAACCCTTCGAAATATTACTCAAGGTATGCACATTTTTCTGAACTTATTCTCTCTCTAAATTTCCTTTGCTTTTGAGAGCTTCTCTCTCTAGGAAATTCTCCCAAAAAATTCCGGAGTGCCGGAAACTGACTTGAGCGTCGGAGGGTCCTCGCCGGCACCACCGCCGGTACCCCTGACTGTTTTCCTTTGCTTGCAGGACTGGACCCGACGTACGACCCGAGCTCCGACCTGCTTCCCGGCCGTCCAGAAATCGTGCATCAACAGTTGGCGCCGTCTGTGGGAACGACAGTTCAAGCCTTTTTTAGTTGTTGCTCCCATCCAAACTTATTCAAACACATCATGAGTCACGAATCCCAACACTCAACCTCCTTAGAGGTTGACGAAGAAATCGAGGTTGAAGCACCTCCCTGACGCCGAAGGGTAGTTGATACAGGGAGGGCGTTAGTTATATCCTCTGGGGTGGGGCCTAACCTCATGCAACCCCGGCTTCCACTTAGAAGACCGAAGAAGGGCAAGGCGAATCGGTTAACTACCATGGAACATACCATGCGGAATTTCAGCGAACAGATGAATCGTATAGTGACTGTGTTCAATCAAGCATTTGGACAAAGTGCTCAGTAGGTTGCAAACACTGCTGGGAATAACCTAATGAGTGCCAAGGTAATACCAAATGTCCAGACGGATGTTAGTGAACGTCCTGATTTAGTCGCCCAGACTACTGGATTGCCTCGCCATCAGCTCATTCAATCGAATCTTCCCTATCTTATTGTTCAAAGAGGGGATGTTCATCCACAGATTCTCTCTCCCTCGCATATCGTATCTGCACAACGGTTAGCTGCAGTAGACCTCCGACACTCTCTGAACAACAAGCGCCATACAAGCATTGAGCAGATACCGAGAGGAAGTAATGTTGATCAGCCCGCCTATTCCTATCATGGTCCTTACGCTCCAGGACGTGATTATCAGCCCAAAAGAAATCGCCCCAGCTCACCACCTAGAGTTAAGAATCATCGCCCAGATGATTCCCCAATGGATGTCTCGAAAGAGGGGACATCAGACAATCATTATGCAGAGTTCAAACGAGAAATAGATGAAAAAATTCATAAGCTGGAGAGGTTGATTAAGCGTTCAGGAGGAGAAGAAGATGGGCGTCCACAATGGGAATCACCCTTTGCTGAAGATATTCTAAGGGAAAGATACCCACATGGGTTCCGGATGCCGCAACTCGAGCTTTACCAAGGGACAACGGACCCCCGAGAGCATTTAGACTCTTTTGTTTCTCATATGGAGATACAAGGGGTCTCAGGGGGAATCATGTGCAGAACTTTTTCTCTTACCCTTGGAGGACCGGCTAAGCAATGGTATAGAAGGTTACCAGCTGCATCCATCTCCAGCTTTGATGAGCTTGCCCGTAGTTTCCTCACACATTTCAACAATATGAAAACAAGGAGTCGACCAGCGCAGAGCCTTCTTTCAATCAAGCAGGGTCGTAATGAAACCCTTCGTGCGTTCTTAAATAGATATCAGCGGGAGGTTTCACGAGTTGACCTATTTCATGATGGTTACGCCATGCAAGGCTTGGTTCAAGGAATCAGGGGGGAGCTCCCTCTGGCATGGGAATTCTCTGTCAACCTCCCATGTACGTATCAAGAAGCATTAGCAAGGGTCTCTAGCCATGCTGATGCAGAGGAAATTTTTCAAGAAAATTACCCTGGGCAAACTCCGGTGGTACCTAATTCCTCACGCACAGATAGACGACCGTATGATAATCATAGAGGAGAACCTCATGATAGAAACTGTAGATCAGTTTCGGATCGACGCTCTGCGCGAGACACAGTCAGAAATGATCGCTTCCTGTTACAAGGGTCATCCACCCGACCCCGCCAAGAGCATCATGACCAACCTCAGGAGGAGCACCGTACATTCACGTTGCTTACTATGCCGCAGCAGGATATCCTGAAGGAAATCAAAGATAAAGGTCTGCTGAAGGAACCTGCCCCCTTACAGTCGAATCCAAAAACAAGAGACAAAAGAAAGTTTTTTCATTTCCACCAGGCTCATGGTCATAATACTGCGGATTGCTTCGAACTGAGGAGACAAATTGAGAGTCTTATCAAGGATAGCCAGCTGCAGGAATACATTTATCGGCCTCCTGAACCATCCAACAAGAATGACAAAGGGAAGGAACCGTTAGAAGAAGTAGCCACAATTTTTGGGGGAGTAGTGGCTGGTTCAAGCTCCCAAGCCCGAAGGCACCTGGCTAGGCAAGCAAGATACGACCTCCTTCACCACGAGGTCAACTTGACGGCCCCTTCCACCAATGTAGGAGATCATGATGTTATCTCCTTTTCATCACAAGATGCGTAGGGTATCCACCATCCACATTGTGATGCCTTGGTCATCACAGTGATAGTGGCCAATAAGAGGCTACGAAGAGTGTTGATTGACAACGGAAGCTCGGCTGACATAATGTCGTTGGATGCATTCGATCGATTGGGTCTCAACCGTAGAGATATGAGAGGCATCCAAACTTCCTTGATAGGATTCACTGGAGGAAAAGTCATTCCCGAGGGAGTGATTTCGTTACCAGTAACCTTGGGAGAAGGCTCCCTACAGACAACCAGGATAGTGAACTTTCTCGTAGTGGATCATTCGTGTGTTTATAACACCATTCTTGGACGGCCATCGCTTTATGACTTCAAAGCCGTGATGGGTATCTATCATCATGTCTTGAAATTTCCAACACCCACAGGGATAGGAGAGGTTAGAGGTGAACAGCGAGCCTCTCGAGAGTGCTACAACATGGCTTTAAAAGAGAAGGCACATAAGCTGATGATAATTCGAGGAGAACCTTCCGTGGGCATAAGCTAAGTGGGCAAGTACTACGAAGTACTCGAGACCCCACCGATGGGGCTTTGGGGCCCAACTGGGAAGGTCTATACCAAGTCAAAGCAGTCATCCGACCAGGCGCCTACAGACTGGTCACCATGGATGGAAGGTCGCTCCGTCATCCATGGAATATTGAGCACTTGAAGAAGTACTACCTATAATCTCTCTATATGTACAATTACTCCGCCCAGGAGCTTATGCTTGTGTAACAACTCCCATAAGGAGACAAATAAAGAGATTATCAATAAAGTGTTCAGTTTATTCAGAATTCTTGTGACTACACCTCCTTAAAACACATGTATGACCAAATTGCAATGAGATGGAATAAGTAATAGAATGTAACACCAGAAAGAAAAAAAATTTTACTTAGTGTTCTTATTATTCCAAAATTGGTTGAGGGATGCCACACACCCTCACCTAGTACATCGAACTGAAAGTAAAGACAGTAAAAGGTAAAGTCAAGGCCAGGAGAGCAGCCTTGATATGATTGTTCCCTATAAATGAGCATCTACCTAGTTGGAAGAATTCCAACTATCTCTAAGAAGTGGCCTCATCACCTCCTTTTTCGTCTGAAGACGATGAGGTAGAGTCGCCTTGCTTGGCCTCCCAGACTGCTGTGTCCAATGTCGACTCATAATCCTCATCTTTAAGGATGAGGCGGCAGAATTGCTCAGGATCGGAGTCCGTTGTAGGGATAGACTCTTCTACCAAGTTTAACTCCTCAGCTATGGGTGACTGATCAATCTCTAGATGGCGGTCATGGAACCATCTACGTACCCCATTGACTCCATTAATGTAGGACCGTTCCATAGCTTGCTGATAGATACGACCCCTACGGAAGCGAGCTATTGCTCAGTCAATCCTACTTTGCTCAGCAACCGCCCTCTCCCGAAGCTCTTGGCCAAGATCATTGGCCCTCTTATGTTGGATAGCTGCCTCCTTATTGGCTTCCATGGTCACCCCCTTGGAAACTCCATGTTATACCACTGTGCCCCGCGCATCTCTATGCGCGCACCACACATCATGCCCGTAACCCGTACGTGCAAGTTATCTCACTATGCCACGCCCATCTCATGTGCGTGCCATTCTACGCTCGCTACCCATGCATGCGTATTATTTCGTTGCGCTACACATTCCCCTGTGTCAACATTCACATTGCCTTGCGCTTCCCCTCGCGCATCAATGCCTCTATCACGCCACGCAACGTCTCCACACCTTGCTTAAGCACTCACCCATGTGCTTCTCGTGGGCATGCACCCTTGCAGCCCCCTCCAAGCCATGGCATAGCGCAAGGCATGCTATGCCTGCCATGTGCGAAAATCAAGGGTGTAACAGTCGACCTCCCACCACTTTTCAATCTCTGGTTCACTATCTGAGGTAGCAGAGGACGACCAGTCGCTATCCCCTTCAGTGTCTACCACCTTATGGTTGACAGAATTCTGTCCCAGCTCCCGATCCGGACCGAAGAAGTTTTGATAAAACTCATTAACTTCTTTACGGTTGGTCACCGGATCCTTGTCCCTGGAAGACTGAGTTTGATGACTCGATTCCCCCGTAGCACTTTCACAGTGGTTTTTACTCTAGCCATCTGCACAATCAAAGAGGGGTCGTTAGTCATCAAACCAAGTCTACTGAGGAAAAAAAAAAAAGCTAGGGGATTGTATTGAAAGTCCGCAGAAACACGCCCGCGGAGGAAAAATTATTTAAGTTCGAAAGTCCGCGGAAACACGCCCGTGGAAGAAAAATTATTTCAGTTCGAAAGTCCGCGGAAACACGCCCGCGGAAGAAAAATTATTTAAGTTTGAAAATCCGCGGAAACACCCCCGCGGAGGAAAAATTATTCAAGTTTGAAAATCCGCGGGAACACCCCCGCGGAGGAAAAAATTATTCAAGTTTGAAAATCCGCGGGAACAACCCCGCGGAGGAAAAAATTGTTAAAGGTTTGAAAATTCGTGAAAACACCCCCGCAGAGAAAAAATAAAGGTTTGAAAATTCACGAAAACACCCCCGCGGAGAAAAATAAAAGTTTGAAAATTCGCGAAAACACCCCGCAGAGAAAAAACAAAAGTTTGAAAATTCGCGGAAACACCCCCGCGAATTAAATAAAGGTTTGAAATTTGGCAGAAACACCCCCGCACTTAAATAAACAAAACTTTGGAAATTGCTGAGAGGCCCCCGCACTTACTCGAATTTCCTCTGGAAGGCCCTGCATGCTACGTGAATAGTGCACGCAGCACGCAGCGCGGCCAACACCCGAGGGCTCGCTCTCCCTGCGCACCCAGCGCTTCTCGGGTTCGCCCCCCGCTCGCCTGGGACCTCGGCAGCCTCGCCTCCGCACGATCAGCGCCCCTCGGGTGCTCGTCCCCGCGCACCAGCGCCCCTCGGGTGCTCGCTTCCTCACGCCCAGCGCACGCTCCTGGGACCTCGGCAGCTCGCCCCTGCGCGCATGGAGCGTCGCCTGCTCGCCTTGCGTGCGCTCCTGGACCTCGGCAGCTCGCCCCGCGAGCATGCAGCGCCCAGCTCGCCCTCGCGAGCATGCTGTGCGCCCCCGCAAGCGGGTTCTCCCTTCGCATAGAGCTGGCTCCTCGCGGGAGCTCGCCCCGCACGCCCAGCGCCCCTCAGGCGCTCGCCTGCCTCTCCCAGCGCGCCCAGCGCTCGCCTGCTTCTCCCTTGCGCGCATAGCAGCTCGCCCTCGCGAGCTTGCTGCGCACGTTGCATGCCCCTGTTGCATGCTCCTCACGGTTCCCTTCTCCCTCCAGAGCTCGAGCTGGACAATCACCTGGTTGGTGAAAGAGCATGAAATCACAAAGCTGGGGTGGCCAGTAGCACACCCCAAGTTCATGAGACGCCCCTCAGCCAACACAATGATGCCTGAGTTGGTCTCGGGGAAGACCCATCTATCGGTCTGGGGCTTGATGGTGATGCGCTTGACACCTGGGTAGGTCTCAAGACCGTCCATGTCGATTTCATTATCAAAGTGACCAATGTTGCAAACAATGGCATTGTTCTTCATCTTCCTCATGTGATCAGCCATGATAATGTCCTTATGGCCAGTTGTGGTAACAAAGATGTCAGCCTCTGCGACAACATCCTACAGGGTCTGGAAATAATAACTCCTCCCAAGTAATCACAGCAATGTCCATGGAGCGATGATGTTCGAGGCAGTACATGACCTTCCTCTATATTAAATTATTCAACTCAGTTACTGCATTAATATCCCCTTCACAGCAAGCACAAAGGATAGTCCTAGCCTGGACACGAGCCGACTTTGGACCTTGATGAATATTATTCTCAAGCAGCTCTGATAATATACCTGTTGAAACAAGCTGTTTCTTAGAGTTTGGATGCTTTGATAGCACTTGTAGTATCTCCAGACACTGTGTCACGAATGTAGTTGTACATCCATAGCAATTATTTGGAGATTCTGAAACAACAAATCTTGATGCAGCCACAGCATTATCTGAATGCTTCTGGTGCAAATAATTCATCAGAACTCGACGAAGCCCCTGCAGATTACTATAACGCCTCACGCAACTTGCATGCGAGGGCTACGTGAGTTTGGCCTTTAGCCACCCGCCTCGTGCACTCGCATGCACGCCTTGCATGCTTCCCCTTCACATGCAGCTCGGCCTTCGCATGCAGCCTGGCCTCCTAATACAGTTAATCTACAGCCCAGAATAGCTAAATAGTCCCTACGTCGACCCGTTAGTCGACTTGGGACTGGGGGGACTACTGTTATGACCATAACAAAATTGGGCCTAATTATTTCTAATACAGTAAGCCTATTACTGTAGCCCATTATCTGGGCCTAGTTATTTCTAATTCAGTAAGCCCATTACTGAAGCCCATTATCTGAGCCTAGTTATTTCTAATTCAGTAAGCCCATTACTGAAGCCCATTATCTGGTCTAGTTATTTCTAATTCAGTAAGCCCATTACTGAAGCCCATTATCTGGGCCTAGTTATTTCTAATTCAGTAAGCCCATTACTGAAGCCCATTATCTGGGCCTAGTTATTTGTAAATTCGGTAAGCCCATTACTGAAACCCATTATCTAGGCCTACTATCTGGGTCCCACAATGACCCATCTTGACTCCTATATAAACCCTCCGAAATATTACTCAAGGTATGCAAACTTTTCTGAACTTATTCTTTCTCTAAATTTCCTTTGCTTTTGAGAGCTTCTCTCTCTAGGAAATTCTCTCAGAAAATTTCGGAGTGCCGGAAACTGACTTGAGCGTCGGAGGGTCCTCGCCGGCACCACCGTCGGCACCCCTGACTGTTTTCCTTTGCTTGCAGGACTGGACCCGACGTACGACCCGAGCTCCGACCCGCTTCCCGACCGTCCGGAAATCGTGCATCAACAACTACTATACTGAAAATAATCAACTCACAAGGTTAGTGGTTAAAATTGGTTAATATCGAGTTCCTTAGGATAGTTTGTATTTGAGTCTTGTCCTAAAATATTAAAATTAATATTCAATTGGTCTCAATATAGCAAATACAATAAAATATCAACTCATTCAAAAACATGATACTAAAAAGCAGCTTGTTTTCTTCCACTTATCACTAAACACTTTGTTTTCTCATTTAGCACTTATTTTAAATGACAAATCACTTAATTGAAAAAGTGAAAATTTATCACTTTTTCTAATCACTATTGTCTAAATGAGGTATTAAAAATTTTATTTCATAAATATCCCTATGTATTAAAATAATATAAATTTTATCAAATTTTCTAATCATTATTGTCTAAATGAAGTGTTAAAAATTTTATTTCATAAATATCCATACATATTAAAATAATATAAATTTTATCCAGTTTTTATTTATGAATGCTATTTTAATTTATTAAAAGTATAATTTCTGGTATATTTGTGATTGTTTTAGTATTTATTATCAAATTGTTATATTATTTATTACTATATTTATAATTACCATATTAAAAATATGATAAATATTTTTTATAATTGGTAAACTTTCATTTATTTCTCTTAACATTTCAAATTAATTAGCTAATAATATGTTGAATAATAACTATTGAAAAATTTGATATCATTATAAATAGCGAGTTTTAAAATAGACACTATATTTGATAGAATTTTATTACATATTATAGGGACAATTTTATTGAAACTTCAAAAGTTATTAAATTGCTAAGGACATTTTATTTCATTTAATAGTGTCAATTTAAAGTAAAAAATTAATATTTAATATTGTCAGTTAAAGATAATATATTTTTTTTTCCTTTTTAAGTTTATGAAATGGAAAACACTTTTATTAATAGAATTATTCTTTTATGATTCAAAATATGGTCCTCAAGATGTAATGGATAAAAATACTACTCTTACATTTTTTTTTTTTACACAAATTGATATGGCTTAAACTTGACCTAATTAGAGGAATAAATTTTAAAAATTGATAATATTAATGTATAGTAGTTATACAACAATATCATATGAGTTTATATAATATAATATTAACTATTTAAATGAAAAAGAAGTTTTGTTTAATTTTAGTTAATAATTATTTTTTAAAAGTTGTAAGAAATATAATATTAATTATTTAAAAGAAAAAGAATTTTGATTTAATTTTATTAACTATTTAATTTTTAAAGGATTGTATAAATATAAATATAAACATTTTACGTTTAATAAGGGTAAAAAAATTTACATTAAAGATAAAATATTTTCTTATCACTTTTTTTAAGTGGTATCTAACAAAGCAAACAAGCATCCTATTAAGTGATGTAAATTAAGTTCTAAAAAGTGTTTAGATCTAAAAAGTATTAAGTGATTGAAACAAATACCACCTAAGTGAATACCAAAGCAATACAATTTGACTCATTTTCCTTTCTCCTTCTTCTTTTTTTTTTTCTCAATCTCGCCCCTCAATTTCTTTTCTTTTCTCTCTCTCTCTTCTCTTTTCCTCTTTTCTTTCTCTTTTGCTCTTAATTTCTATTATTCTCTTTTTGGTTTGCTCACAATTTTGTTTGAAATGAAAGCTGGCAGCTCAATCTAATTTATAAGCCTCCAACCACCTCAACCATGCAGCTCAAAAGCTACTTTATTTGGTATTGATGAAACCGATAGCTGCTAGCTGCCACTCTCTCTTGCAAAAGCCAGCCCAATGCTTGTTCTATAAAGAAAACAACATGTGGCCCTCCACCATATATTATACATTTAGACTTTCCTTCTGCAACAAGGATTTCTTCCAACAATTAAAAACAATTAATATACCTCTATATAGGGGTGCATTGAGGATGTTATGAGGAGGAGGGAGACCATGAGCCTTAAGAGGAATTCATGAGCTACAAGAAAGAATTCTACTACAATAAGGAGGTCTAGAAGAGTTGTTGAACACCGGGATTTATTCTCCAAGAGTTTATTCTTTTCAACGCTATTTTTCATTTATTCTCCAAGATTTTATTCTTTTCAACTCAGTTTTTCTTTGTCTTCTTCAGGTCAAATCCTTGCATTTTTGCTCATAATGAGTAACAAAACTCCAAAGCTAGGGTGTAAGGCCCGTGGACTTTAAAAACTAAATATAAGCTTGGCCTTAGGGGTGTTCAAAAAAAATCCGACCCGATCAGGTTTGATTGGGTTTTCACGGATTATAATGTTAAAAAACCCAAAATCGGGTTTTAACTACCGGGTTTGAGTGAAATCGGGTTGTAATCGGGTTTATTCAAGAAAACCTAAAAAACCCGACCCGATCATTCTATTCTTTTAAAAATAAAATATAACACGTGTTAATTTTTCATTAGTTGAAAGCATAATATTTTTGTGAACTCTGCAACACCAGAGTAGTTATATAAATGCCATTGAAAACCCTATTTCTTATTCTTTTCTCTTTCACGGTTTCACCCCCACCACCTCTTCAGTCTTCTCCTTCACAAACTCACCTCTGCCTCCACCCTCTCCATTGCCGCTAGCAACCTCTACTCTCCTTGCTTATGCTTACCATCGCCTCCACCAGTCTTCTCTTCTCTTTCACCAACCCCACCGTCTCTTCTCCTTCACAAACCGGCCTCTGCCTCCACCCCTGCCACTACCGCTCCTCCACTTCCGCTAGCAGCCTCCACTCTCCTCTCTTGCCTCCACTCTTGCTTGCACTCTCCACTCTTCTCGCTCGCGCTCATAAGTCAGAACCGCCTCTTCCAGCCCTCCCAAGAGGCAGCTTGTAAGTCATCGATTTTAATTAAAATTTCAGTGACTGTTTGAACAACTCCTTTGTTTTTGTTGCTGCATCTGAATATTCTTTAATATGTTTCAGACTTCTTTGCAAAGGCAGTACAAACGATTATTTTTTTGGTTTTCCTTGGAAGCATATCTACCATTCTCAAAGTGATCTCTTTGCAATAGCACAAGATACAAGATTTGGCTTGCCTCTAGTCATAAAGTTTGGTGAATCTTGCATATGATTTTCAAAGGCCCGATACTGATCTTAAAGATTATTTTTTATGAATTGATTTTAATGCAACAGATAAATGCACATTACATTTATATGGTATGTTTTGATGACAGACTGGGAACGAAACTGCAATTTGAAATGTTGATTTTTTTTTTCAAAATTAAATTCAGGAGTATTTTTTTCAATTGATTGAAATTGAACCATGTATGAGTTGCTTCCCTTGTTTGCAAAGTCGCTCTTCTGAACTTCCATGTATGACCAACCCGACCAACCCAACTAACCTGACAAACCCGAAAACTCAGGTTTCATGTCGGATCCCACCATCAGAAAACCCGCTCTTGGATCAAATTTCTATAACCCGATGCTTCATCGGGTCAAGTCAGATTCTGCTTGACCCGACCCAACCCGACTCGTGTGCACCCCTACTTGGCCCAATTAGAATTTTATAGCCGAACCCAGTCAATTCTTTCTCTTCCATTTATTTCCATTAAACAAAACAAAAACAGGGGAGAGAAGGAAGAATGGAGGCGGTAGCAGCTGTGCAGTTCATTGACCATTCAATCAACAAAATTTGATTGTTGATTTTAGTCAAAATCCTATTAGTCTTTGGCCCCATGATATGTCTTTTCAAAGCTCCTTTTGTCATGTTTCCATCCATATGCATCTTATCACGAGATTCTTTACAGATTTTGCATATTGAAGCTTGGAAGCCGATGGCTTCTTATGCAATTTCTGGCCAAAATTTGGTGAGTTACTATGCCATATACATGTCAATTTGAAGCTTGTTTCAAGCTCTTTTTGACCATAACATTGTTGTGACATGTTGATTTATGAAATTCGTTAATCGGAGAAAAATAGGTGTTCGGTCATTATTCATCTTTCTCCGGCGATGGTTTCGATGACAGTTTCTTAGCCAAAAAGAAGCTTAAATTTAGCGAGTGGATTATATTTCAAGATTTACATATTGTATGAAAGTGTATTCAATTTATGGTTTTTCATATAATTTAAGTTATTAGTTTAATTAATTAAGTTGCAAATAGTTCTCTTTTACATATAAATTGTTGTTAGAATAAATGATGAGTGATTATGCTATTTTGAAAATAACTGTGTGTAAGGTATTAAATTTTAGATAAAAAGACGTTTATGGGTGGTTATGATGGACTAATGTTTGAGTACATAATAAATGATGTTTTGTTATGTTTAAATATATGAGGAAAAGGCATATAAAGTGTAATTGGTAGAATGAATGTATGTAATATGTCAATGGGAATAGAAAGCTTGTTGATTGTTAGAAAATAGACATTTATAATTATATGAATTTGTATAGTAAATTGAAGTATTTAGTTATTTCCTTTGATATATATATATATATATATATGAAAAATTATATTTTTGATTTATGAAATATGGAAATGATGAGTGGTTTTATACTCAAAATAATAGCAAATTATTTTGGAGAAAAGCTTGGGAAACTAGAAGTTTCTGTCTGCAAGGGTGACATTGCAAAATTCTGAAATTATTCAGCTGCAGGGGGTGAACTACAAATTCTGAAAATAATTCCATAATTTGCAGAGACCTGAATGCGCAGTTCCAGAATTTTAGGATATTCTAAGAATTTTCATTTAAAACATGATTTTTAAGATTTTGGAACTCATGAAATTTTCAACATTTAAGTATTTTAAATATAAGGTGAGTAATCTATGTTGATGTATTTTATGGTTGAATAGTGATTAGGTTTTCAATATTGAACTGTTAATGTGTAGAGTTCCAAAAAAAATGTATATATATATATATTACAAAATTTAGAAACTATGTCTAAGGGTATTTGAGTAATTTTATTTGAATTTGATGGGCTTCAGGCCATGAAGGAGTTGTAAAATCATGTTTAAATAAATGAGAATTGGGTTAGATTATAGTTGTGGGCTTGTGTTAGAATTTGGTAAGGATTAAATAAGCTTGGAAAATAAGTGGACTTAGGCCCATGAATTAAGGCCTTATATATATAAGAGACATTAGGGTTCCAAAGGGGGGAGGATTTTTCTTTCATTTGGCTATAGAAGAGGAGAGTCTTACGACTAAAGGGGGAGAGAGAGAAGAATGAGAAGAAGAAAAAGAGAAGGAAGAAAAAGAGAGGAAAAGAAGGGAAAAATCAAAGAGGTGTATAGGCTTGGAAACCAAGTAGGGATTTTCTAACATTATACTTAAATCGTGTTATTTATTTTTGCTGTTTTAATTGATATTGGTTTGCAATGCATGTGATTTATTATTAAATTGATTGTTTGTTGCTTGGATGATGAATTATTTGTGAAATTATGTGCTTATGAAGTGAAGGAGAGGTTGTTCTTGATAGAAGTTGTAGTTCACATGATAGTTCTATGTTATTTGAGCTGCTGCATTTTTTTGGATTGTGATTTGTACAATTTTTCTTTTGTTTAGGAAAATAGACATATGAAGCTTTAAATAGCCACTGATTTCATTTAATTTGGTTTTAAAATGAAATTTTGGTGAATTTTTGAAATTGGAGGTTGAAATCTGGAAATGATACTATTCATCCGACAGATCTGAACATTTTCACAATTCTGTATCTTTTGAGACTGATATTCAATCTGACACGACTCGACATGTAGTGTCGAGGGTCGAGTGGCTGGAGTCGAATGTTGTATGCACGACTCGACACTTACGTGTCGAGTGTCGGGTGTCTGGTGTCGAGTGTCGTATGCATGACTTGACATGTAGTGTCGAGGGTCAAGTGGCTGGAGTCGAATGTTGTATGCACGACTCGACACGTAAGTGTCGAGTGTCGGGTGTTTGGTGTCGAGTGTCGTATGCACGACTCGACATGTAAGTGTTGAGGTTTGAGTGGCTGGTGTCGATGTCGTATGCACGACTCGACATGTAAGTGTCGAGGGTCGAGTGGATGGTGTCGAGTGTCAGAAAGTAGGTGGATATCGAGTGTCGAGTGACGAGCGAATCCAACAGGACTATGTAAGTGTCGAGTGACAAGTGAATCCAACACGACTATGTAAGTATCGAGTTACAAGTGAATCCGACATGACTATGTAAGTGTCGAGTGTCAGTTGTGAATCTGACATGACTCGACAAGTAAGTGTCGAGTGTCGAGTTATGAAATTGTCGAGTGTCGAGCGGAATTATAGAACCTACCTAACCCGTGTGCATCCTCCTGATAGGTTTGGATTTTTCATAAAAATTGTATTGCCTTGACACTTATTTTAGAAATTATATTGAAAGATTTATAAGTGTATGCATTGGACCTTGGATGGGCCATTTTGAATACGGATCCAAAGAGAATGCGGTTATGAAATTCTTAGTATTGGATCTTGGATGGGCCGTTTTGGATACGGATCCAAAGAGAATGCGGTTATGAAATTCTTAGTATTGGACCTTGGATGGGCCGTCTTAGATACGGATCCGAGAGGAACACGAATATAAACTTGATGTGTTGGACCTTGGATGAGCCGTTTTGGATACGGATCCAAGGGAAATACAAATATAAACTTGATGTGTTGGACCTTGGATGGGCCGTCTTGGATACGGATCCAAGGGAAACATGAATATAAACTTGATGTATTGGACCTTGGATGGGCCATTTTGGGATACGGATCCAAGTGGAACACAAATATAAACTTGATGTGTTGGACCTTGGATGGACCGTTTTGGATACGGATCCAAGGGGAACACAAATATAAACTTGCAATGTTAGACATTGGATGGGCTGTTTGGATACGGGTCTAAGGAAAACATTAGATTGAAAAATTTTGATTGTTAAGTGAATAAATGATACCTTGCTGTGTGAATGAGAATGATTGCTTGGCCTATTATAATTGGTTGTGTAACTATGTAATTGAGTAACTGTTTGAATGTTTGTGATTTATGTAATGTTAGAATCTTTCCTATAGGGCTATATGCTCACCCCCTCCCTCTACAGGTAGACAAAAAGATATTTGTACTAGTGGTGTTCTAGAGCATTCCTAGGGAGTTTGGGCGTTTACATGCATGCGATGGTTTTGGGAAATGTTTTGACTAGCCTAAATCGTCATAGAAAATTTTATTATGTGATTATCAACCTATGTACTAAGTTTGGTCATCAGTGTATGTAAAGTTTATCTTGAACAAATAGCCAGATGTTGTAATGGATTCATGTGATATTTATAAATATATGTTTGAATTGGAAAATGATTTAAAAAAAAAAGTGAGATATTGATGACGTCTTTTTATTATTTTTCTTAATCAATCACCCTTAAAGTCTCTAAATAAGAGATTTTAGGACGTGACATAATGAGTAATATTAAAAGCTTTAAATGCTATATGTTGTATTATAAGTATTTAGCTTTGTGATATAATTCTAAAGAAAGTCTTTGCAATGTATTTTATTAGTGGATAAATTTTTTGTCTTTTGAAGCATACTTGAATGAAAATGAGTGTTATAGGGAAAGTATGAAATTTGATTTTGGGATAAAGTGGAAAGCTATGGTTTTTAATTGGTGAGTTGAAAAGTATTTTAGTTTATGGGTTTTAATGATTTCTCTAAATGCCATTTTTATGGATATGTTATAAAGTTTTAGAGAGATCAGAAGGTTTATTTTTTTAGATAAATTTAGAAACATATTTACTATTACTTAGTGAGGTTTATATGGCATTTTGTAGAATTACTGATAATTTTGACGAATTTAGAAGAATTCAAGCTAGTTTTCTATAATATTTCTTGAAGGTATATGGCCCTATATATTATACTTGCTTTCAATTATTAAGATGTTTCAAAGCTAGTTTTCAAAATAGTTCTAAACATGATATTTAGTTTGAAAAATAGTTTTGAACAAAGATATAACATTTCAGAAGAAAAAATTTAGACTTTCTATTTAAAGTGCTTTTTAGTTTATTAAAAAGGTATATTTTACACTTTTAGAAAAAGTGCTAAAACATGATATTTAAGTTTTCTTAGCAATCTGATTAAATAATTTCTTAAATTATTTGAAAATGCTGTTTTAGATATCTATCATGGATTTCAAGGAACTCATATATTTTCAGCTTCAATTTGCATAAATTCTTGAGAGTTTCTAAGTTACATAAACGACAAAAGTTTAGCATATGAAGCAGTTTTTTAAAAAAATCTGTTTTAGCAAAGATAAGAAAGTTCACTTATATTATACAAAGCTCGTATCCTGACAATTATTCAGATTACTTAGATAATGATATAGACAAGGCCTTTGGGGCCTGTTTGGATACTCATAGAGGCTTTAGGCTGTGTGATTTAGATGCTTTAGCCCTTTAGGGGTAGGTCTTGCATATGCGTATGACTAGTATAGTAGGCCTGTGCGATGTTAGACCTCGCCAACTATAGATAGCTTTACCTGTGTGATGTTGGATCTCACCACGTATGAGATACATATAGCTTTGCCTGTGTGATGTAAATCTTATCATATATTATGAGATTCAGATAGCTCTACCTGTGTGATGTTAAATCTCGCTAGGTATGATCAGGTAACTTTAGGTGTACTTGTTTAGTATAATCAAAAGTGTTTTAAATATGTTTATATGAGTTAGCTTGAGAAAAGAAGTATTAATTACAAAAGTTATTCAAAGAAGATTTTTAAGGAAATTATGTTTTAAATAAAACTTAAACAATGATTTTAAAAACTATATCATGAGCTATATTTTATGAGATTGAGAAAAGATGCATTCTTTTTATTGTTTTTAAAAGTATAGAATCAAGCTACCGTATTTGAAGATTTTTAATCAAAAGTTCATTTGTTTTAAAATTCTATGAGAAATTTGATAATACTTTCAACTATTATGATATATTTTCTTAAGTACAAATAGCAATGAGATTTTATAGTCAGTAATGCATTATATGATTTTACTATAAGGAAGTCGTATAACTTATGACTAATTTAGAAAACAGAGTCAATAAGTGGTTCAGTATATGAATTCCAGATGTTTGGTAAACAATCTTTTTGATAAGCTAGAAAAGAAAATATATAGTTTTCAGAATGAGAAGAATGTGATTTAAAAGTTTTACATTGTTTGATTTTTTTGGCATTTATTTATACGCTTATTTTATAGAAAAGATTGATGTACAGTGGTACATTTTATGCTGGGTACGGGATTAAATAAGTGTTTTAAGTAAAAGTAAGTGTGTGAATTGCTTATATAATTTAAGAGTATTATGTTATCTTGGTAAGTAAGTTCAGCATTTCTATGAAGTGTTTTCTTTACAATGAGTTAAGAACTTATAAAGCTATTTTATAAGAATGAAGTTTATAAATAAAGTTTTAAAAGAAAGAGTCGTTTATATGTTTGTCAATAAAAGAAAAAGAATACTAATTTATTGGAAAGTGATTAAATGTTGACATACTTTGAAAGAAAGTTTTATATAAGAAATGAGTTTTGTAAAAGAAAGAAATAAGTAAATTTTATTTTATAAAATTATATCCACTCACTGAGCCTTCAAGTCACTCTTTTCCTATCCTTTTTTCACTAGGTACTACAGGTTTGGTGCTAAGCTATCTCTAATGCAACGGAAGGCCACACAATGTATAGCTAGAGTTCATGCATGAAAAGTATTTCATTTTTATTTATTTATCTCTGTATAAATTTCTAAATTTTTAAGCATGTTGAGCACGAATTGTATTTATTGTTGGCATGTTGTAGTTGTGAGAACAAGTGTCCTAGAAGTTGAGTTAAGAAATTATTTTTAGAAGTTGTAAAAGAATTTTTGTTTGGTAGCGGGTTTAGTCCAAAATATAAGGGAAATTCTACCAGATTTTCAATAAATTTTTTTAGAGTGTTTTTAAGTATATTATATAAAAGACCTAAACTAGAAATAAATTTTTTATAAATGTTTTTATCAGCATAGTGGGAGCATAATGAGTTAGTTATTTGAAAGATTGTTCTCTTAGTAAATAGTTTTAGGCACGATTTGCTTGTGTAGCTAGGAGCGGGTCCTGTCATAGGGTTTCAATGTTAATAACTAATTTCGTGTTTTCAAGTTGATTATCTAGTGTTGACCATTTTATATCCCTAGTTTCTTCACTTGTGCTTAATTTAATTTTTTTTAATGCTATTTGGAAGCTTGATCACCATTTGAATATGTATAAAGAATGTCTTGTTCAAATTTGCATAGACACCATATAACTGTTGAATTAATCTAGTGAAAAAAAACAAGTGTGAAGACAAATATCATGTTCATTGTTCGTTTGGTTCTTTTTTTTGTTCTTCTTATCCTTAGTGGGTTTGGGTTGATAGTTTAATCTAGATAGCATAGGTTAGTTGTGTTTTTGAATACTTGTTTAAAACCAGAAATCATATAGATAAACATATTTGAGAAAGAACAAATCCTAGAGACCAATCAACCTAAACATTATTTTTTAACTCAAAGCATGAAATCAATTATATAATAAGGTGAAATTGAATCGCTTATGCTCATGAATCATTGCTTTCAACTCTCTAAGATCTTATTATTTAAGTGATTACCTTTCCTCTACGTCATTCATTTTCTTTAATTTCATTAATTCAACTTAAATTTTGATTTAGTTTTGTTTACATAATGTTTAACATAAGTCAATTAAGGATAATAAGTATCTCTAAACAAATCTCGTTCTTTCATATATAAACTACAATTTGATTCATTCACTTTACGAGTAATAACGGATTAAAATCTACACAACACTTCTTTTCAATTTTCCACTGATATGACACTCCTTCAACTTGTGTATGGCATACTACCGCCAACCTATACTATATATAACCCTGGAGAATGTGGAAAATGTGGGGTGAAGGCTTGTGATTTGGCTGAAGAAATTTGTAAGTCATGGTTATTCTTTCTTGGTGATATATATGTTGGTCTATAGATTCATGAAAAGCGGTGGTGGTGGCTTTAGGTTATAGTGGTTTGGCTTGGCTTGGAATACTAGAATTTTATTCATGTACCATATAAATGATAACTCTAGAGATTACTTTGGATGGATTGGACCAAATTATTTGGATTTTTGGAATGTGAACGGATCAAATACAATCGTAGTTGGTGGGCATTATGTTTGTGTAATTAGATTGAATGGCAGTGTTGGCGTAGCGAATGTTGCTAGGTAGTTGGCATTCGATTTGGCGATTGCTGCTATTTATCGGCAATATGGTAGTAGTTGACATGTTTCTTGATGACTTTGAGCTCTTGGTAAGATTCATGAAAAAAATTGCTTTTGCATTCAAATCATTGATTGAGGAATCAAATAGATGCAGCGTTGAGAGCTAATGCGTCGCTTGGCATCATTGTTGGCTAATAAAATGTTTTTCCTTCCACTTAATTTCTCGGTGGTTTTATCTTCTTTCGGTCTCTCCTAGGGAAGCCTCACTTGGGTGTTTGAATTTGATTTGTGTTTTTGATTTTGCTATTTGATTTGTAACAATTTTTGGAATTTGTTTTTGGATGGTATTTGTGTCGGTCGAATAGTGTTTGTTTTATGGGAAAAGGAAGGAAAATATGTATTAGAGGATGCCTTTGATGAATTTGTAAGGATATGTAGGATCGTCCAAATGTGTGTTAATGTACAATTAGTAGCTATTAGGAGTTCCGTGATGGTTTTCTAGAAGGCAAATGGTTTTATGATGTTTTTGGATATGAAAGGGGTCCAACAATATTTCCTTTTTCTTTTCTCATTCCCTATCCAACCAATAGGCCCGCAAACTAACAACGAAGCTTATAAGGGCCCTTATGAGCCTATTGTCACGGCCTTATTGTTTCACAAGCGGAGACCGTGCGGCCTTAGGCGCTAACACACTCTAAAGTGCACCTAAGTAAGCCTTATTCCGCTTTAAGAGAGGTTCAAGCAAAAGAGAACAAGGACACGAGAGAGTTGGGTGAGGAATATTCACTATACAGAAGGTAGTTTACAAGGCTTGTAAGACTCTTGAGCACTTGAGTCTAGCATGAATCCCCTAACTTTGCATGACTTACAAATGAGTGCTCACCCCTATTTATAGGCAAGCACCTCCTCAACGTGTGGCTAACATTACGCCACATCTCACTTCCCAATTGGCCAACCAAGTACCTAGACCATTCCTATTCTAGAGACTTCCTAGATATTTACAAGCTTACTTTTTGGCCAAGTAATTCTAGATAAATCCGTAAGTTGCTAGATAACACTACACAACTCTACCATACACTAGACAACCTTAGATATCCCTAGAACATTCTAGACTCAAGATATGTACCCAAGCTTCCGGAATCTTCCGCAGCCTTCTAGACTCTTCCAGAGCCTTCTTGAGTCTTCCGCATGTATCTTATACCTTCTGGATTCTTCTGGATTCTTACGAAATGTTCCAGAATGTTGTGGAACCTTCTAGAACCTTCCAGAATGTCACACCCATTCTTTGCGCCTTTGAGTTCCTCTCGACATGAGGATCCCGAATTACCATAATACTTGCCCCAAAATCCCAATCCTTGGCGTTGTTCCGAGCAAGTTTGGCGCAAAACCATGTGCGTGTCACGCGGGGCGTGACATCCTCCCCCACATGATTTCGCGACGCCCTCGTCGCGTCTTCGAGGATGTGCCAATGTGTGCGAGCAAGCGATCTTTCCTCTGTGTCGCCGCTTTCTCTTTGCATGCTTATGTTGCCTCTTAATTGCATTCGCCTGTGTACCCGTGTACTTGGCAACCCTATACGTCATCTTGCCTTCCTTCATATAGCCTTCCTCTACGCACACTCCTTTATCATCCTCCTGTAATTGCATCACCCCTAGATGCATGGTGTCGGAGCTTGGTGCGACTATGGTGGAAAGCATGCATGGACCACCCTCCGAGATGCAAACCGCATTGCATCGAGGCCATATCATCACATCATAGCACCTCAAAAAGTCTATGCCTAACACCACATTCGAAGTATCCAAGGGAGCTGCGGAGATATCGACCTTACCTCTCCAAGGACCTAATTGCAGCTCAACCCCATGAGCAACTCCATCAAGGGGTATGGCTTCCACATTCGCCACCTTGATTTGTGCTTGCCCCTTCTCGAGTCGTAGGCCTAACCTCTTGGCCTCACTCGTACCAATGAAGTTATGCATGGCACCCGTATCGACCAACACCCTTGTGGTCTTGCCATTGATGCGAGCCTCCAAGTACATCAATGATCGGTTTAGTGACTTGGGAGGTGCAGAGGTTTGCGTCAAGGAATTGAGGACTTGCATAGCACCCATGCGCGTTGGCTCCTGTGCCTCCTCACATTCTTGGAGCATGGCACACAATTTGTGTCTCTTTGGGAAATCCCGAGCCCAATGTGGACCGTCGCACAAGAAACACTTTAAGTTGGGTGACAGCTCCTTCATATTATTTCTCCTATGGTGGTCATCACGTCTCCTATCTCTACCATTGTGGGGACGTTGATGACGCGGAGATCTATCCTCTTCTTCATTA
Source organism: Boswellia sacra (assembly GCA_013180625.2). Taxonomy (NCBI): domain Eukaryota; kingdom Viridiplantae; phylum Streptophyta; class Magnoliopsida; order Sapindales; family Burseraceae; genus Boswellia; species Boswellia sacra. The sequence continues at coordinate 89,506 of SNVD02004328.1, read as the reverse complement.
CTATCACGGTCGTAGGGAGTTTCAATGTGTTTAGAAGACTCACCTCTATGGTAGTCGACAAGCGTCTCCGCAACAGTGAGTGCAGTAGCGACGTCCTTCACTCCCCGCCTTTGCAACTCTTGGTACGCCCATGGTTGCAAGCCGTCCATGAAGTTGAAGAGAAGGTCTGCCTCGCTTATGTCATCGATTTGGAGCATCAACCCAGAAAATTCCTCCACATACTCACAAATCGAGCGCGTATGCCTCAACTTCTTCTTGCGCCTTCTTGCATCAAAAGACACATTCTCCGGATAGAATTGGCGTTTCAACTCCTTTTGTAGATCTGCTCATGTGTCTATGACGCACACACCATTCTTAATTTTCGCATACTTTTGACGCCACCAACTAGCTGCAAGATCCGTGAGATAAAGGGTTGCAGTGTTTACCTTGGCCCTTTCATCTAGGATCCCCAACGCGTCGAAATACCTCTCCATGTGCCAAAGGAAGTTATCCAATTCCTTGGCATCTCGTTTGCCATTATATTCTTTAGGTTTGGGTGCCTCTATTCGTGGAATAGCAAGCGTGGGTTACGCTACCACAGCGCCACTCACTATCGACCTCTTGAGCGTGGCTACCTCAGCCTTCGCCTCATCTAACCCTTTACTCAGTTCTTCTACCTGAGTTTGGACCTTGGCCAAGACTTGCAACACCCTTGCTTGGAAGGCATGTACCTCTTGACGTAGCGCTTCGGTGGCAGCCTTGGAACTACGCATGAATTCCTTGAGCTCGTTACCTTGGCTTTCCATCCTGCCATTGAGCTCCTCCATGCCTCGTTCCATGCCTTGTTCTAGCCTATCTAGCCTTTCCCTCGTATCGACCATGGCTAGCTCCACCTTGACCATCCGGGTCTCCATAGCGCTCATCACGTCACGAGACTTCTCTTGGCCACGAGTCTTCTTCCCTCCAATGGGAGCTTCCCCACGCCCCCTACTTTCCTCACTCATGACCGAAATCTCTGCCATCGTGTCTACCTGAATTTTTTCTCAACACCCCACACAATGAACCTCAACTAAACCTCGGCCAAACCTCAGCTCTGATACCTATTGTCACGGCCTTATTGTTTCACAAGCGGAGACCGTGCGGCCTTAGGCGCTAACACACTCCAAAGTGCACCTAAGTAAGCCTTATTCCGCTTTAAGAGAGGTTCAAGCGAAAGAGAACAAGGACATGAGAGAGTTGGGTGAGGAATATTCACTATACACAAGGTAGTTTACAAGGCTTGTAAGACTCTTGAGCACTTGAGTCTAGCATGAATCCCCTAACTTTGCATGACTTACAAATGAGTGCTCACCCCTATTTATAGGCAAGCACCTCCTCAACATGTGGCTAACATTACGCCACATCTCACTTCCCAATTGGCCAACCAAGTACCTAGAATATTCCTATTCTAGACACTTCCTAGATATTTACAAGCTTACTTTTTGGCCAAGTAATTCTAGAGAAATCCATAAGTTGCTAGATAACACTACACAACTCTGCCATACACTAGACAACCCTAGATATCCCCAGAACATTCTAGACTCAAGATATGTACCCAAGCTTCCGGAATCTTCCGCGGCCTTCTAGACTCTTCCAGAGCCTTCTTGAGTCTTCCGCATGTATCTCATACCTTCCGGATTCTTCTGGATCCTTACGGAATGTTTCGGAATGTTGTGGAACCTTCTAGAACCTTCCAGAATGTCACACCCATTCTTTGCGCCTTTGAGTTCCTCTCAACATGAGGATCCCGAATCACCATAATACTTGCCCCAAAATCCCAATCCTTGGCGTTGTTCTGAGCAAGTTTGGCGCAAAACCATGTGCGTGTCACGCGGGGCATGACACTATGATCTGACCATTAGAGCATTCATAAGCTAATGGTTCATCAACGGCTCCATTCTTAAGTGCATTATATGCAACGGTCTAGCCTGTAAAGGCCTATACGATTGATAGATTGGGTAGGGCAAAAAAAAAAAAAAAAAAGAAAAGAAAAGAAAGAAGAGTAGTATTATTTTGCCCCTACTATTGAGTTAAAAGGATCCCCACTTCTTATATATCCCAATTAAAAAATTAAAATAGCAAAATTTCTCTTATCACGTCCTTTTAATTACATTACATATATATGTGTGTGTGTACATCTCACACTTGTCTTCACAATAACTATTCTTCTAAACATAAGCTTTAAAAGAATCATAGAAATCAATAAAAAAATATATATTAACTAAGAATGATACGTTTTTTTAATCAAAGTTATATTGATATTCCTTGTGAAAGCCTAACAATTGACAAAGTTTGTCAAAAAATAGATGTAAATTCTAGGAAATAAGTTCAAGTTTCGACATGCAATTTTTTTTTAATTTTATAGTTATCTATTCTTTTTTTTTGACTCTTTTGGTTTTTTAGTAACAAATCATTTGCAAATGATTAAGGGCTAGTTTTTAGTTGTTGCGTGAAAAAGTATCTTCTTTTGTGTTGTAGAAACAATAAACTTTTAAATGAAGTTGAATAGTGTGTTACAAATCAACTTTTAAAAATTGCTTTAGTTTTCAAAAGGAAGATAAATGTGTTTGGGGCTGCTCTTTCTTTTAATGTAACTTTTATTATATCCAAATGAAGAAAATGGACATGCATATTATCCCTTTCTAATATTTAACTATGAATATTTATAATCATTTTTTCAATTGTTTCAAAAAATTTTTATATAAATTATTCTATACTAAATTTTATATGAGTAACAATAATAATTTAGAATATTTAAAAATGGGCAACTATCACAAACCACCTCTATCTTTTGCCTTATTATAAGAGATTAACGCCTTTTGCACTTTTTTATGAGCGCCAACCCTACTATTTTAGAAAATCATCATGGACTGCCATTTTGTTAGTTTAAATACTAAGTATATGTAAATAACTCGAATATGGAGGGTTAAAATGGTCATTTAACTAGACCACGGTAAAAAATATATAAATGGGCAACTCAACAGTTAAAAAAATAATTTCATTTTACTCCAATTTCTTTTTCTTTCTTCATCTTTTATTTTCTCTATCTCTCTTGATTGTTCATCTTCCAGCATCCAATAACTCACCCAAAAACATGAGTTGAAGTTGGTTGAAGCCTCCAAAGCTTGCTACAGTAGTTTGTTTCCATTGTTGGATAAGGTTTATTGGCTTGTTCATACATCATATACCATATCTCTCCATTGAAAAATGTCATGTTGTGTGAGTTTTTGTTTATTTCACTTTTTTTTCATATTTTAAATATTTTGACTACTGCTATTGGTAATTTTTGTGTTTTTTGGGAATTTTTTGTTGTTGTACATGTTTTTCTTTACTTGGGATCGAAACCCTAGATTTTATGAAAAATTGAGTTTTTTACAAACTGATGTAAAGTATGAAATTAATGTGATAATTGTGTACTTGTACTATTATATTGACATGCAAGTATAAGAAGTGTGCTTTTTTATCGTTGTTTTAAATTGTGCATGGCTACTGTCTTAAGTGTTTGAGGTTTTTGACAAGCTTTTTCTTTCTTTCTTTCTTTTTCTTTTTTTAATATCTCAATACCAATTGATGCATATGGCAGCCTGATGGGCATGTTTTTCTTAACATTGAAGCATCGGGTCGTGTGGTTACATTTGGCCATGTAGACCTTGATAAAGTCAGTAAGATTAGTTTGGTATCTATTGCTAAAATGGTTTTTGAACTAGATGTTGTAGATCATAGGGACGTAAAATTTAGTGTTACTTTACCTTGGAATAGATAGATCATGAAAATTAATACTAATTGCAATTTCTGAAAATACTGAAAATGTTTGACATGAAATAAAATCATGATGTAACCATTTCAATAGATATTACGCCACAGACATTGAGCAACTTGCCACTAAGGTGCCTTGTCAGATTGTAAATGAACCTGAGTTGACTAATAGGGCTGATGACATTGAATTTGAGATGAATATTAGGATAGATAAGGATGAACCTGAGTTTTTTTTTTTTTAAGTAACCAAGGTGTCCGGGCTAGCTTACGCATACCTCGACTAATCTGCAGGAGAGACTAGCACAACCACAACCCACTGTCACAGTCTCTTACTTAAATCACGAGATAAACCTTATGTGAGGAATTGAACCTTGGACTTTATAGTGGCCTTACCACTTAATCCTCGGTGCGCTTTTACCACTGGGCTAACCCATCATGGGTAGGATGAAACTAATTTGGCCAATAGGGATGTTGAAAAAGAACATAAGTTGTGCAATAGGGATGTTGAAGAAGAACCTGAGTTACATAATAATGAAGCTAAAAAATAACCTGATTTTTGCAATGAGAATGAAGGTTCTATTGGAAACTCAGGGTGCCATAATGAGTGTAGAGTTCCAAATATATATATATATATATATATTCTATTGGAAACTCAGGGTGCCATAATGAGTGTAGAGTTCCAAAAAAAAATATATATATATATGTTACAAAATTTAGAAACTATGCCTAAGGGTATTTGAGTAATTTTATTTGAATTTGATGGGCTTTAGGCCATGAAGTAGTTGTAAAACCATGTTTAAATAAATGAGAATTGGGTTGGATTATAGTTGTGGGCTTGTGTTAGAATTTGGTAAGGATTGAATGGGTTTGGAAAACAAGTGGACGTAGGCCCATGAATTAAGGCCTTGTATATATAAGAGACATTAGAGTTCCAAAGGGGGAGGATTTTCTTTCATTTTGACGATAGAAGAGGAGAGTCTTATGACTAAAGGGAGAGAGAGAGAAGAAGGAGAAGAAGAAAAAGAGACGGAAGAAAAAGGGAGGAAAAGAAGGAAAAAATCCAAGAGGTGTACAGGCTTGGAAACCAGGTAGGGATTTTCTAACATTATACTTAAATTGTGTTATTTATTTTTGTTGTTCTTAATTGATATGGGTTTCAATACATGTGATTTATGCTTAAATTGATTGTTTGTTGCTTGGATGATGAATTACTTGTGAAATTATGTGCTTATGAAGTGAAGGAGATGTTGTTCTTGATGGAAGTTGTGATTCATGTGACTGTTCTATGTTCTTTAAGCTGCTGCATTTTCTTGGACTATGATTTATATAATTTCTCTTTTGGTTAGGAAAATAGACATATGAAGCTTTAAATAGCCACTGATTTCATTGGATTTGATTTAGATTGAAATTTTGTTGAATTGTTGAAATTGGAGGTTGAAATCTGGAAATGATACAGTTCATTCAACAGATCTGAACATTTTCACAATTCTGTATCTTTTGAGACTGATATTCAATCCGACACGACTCGACACGTAGTGTTGAGTGGCTGGTGTCAAGTGTCGGATGCACGACTCGACATGTAAGTGTCGAGTGGCTGATGCACGACTCAACACGTAGGTGTCGAGGGTCGAGTGTCAGATGTCGAGTGTTGGATGCACGACTCGATATGTAAGTGTCGAAAGTCGAGTGGCTGGTGTCGAGTGTCGTATGCACGACTTGACATGTAGGTGTGTCGAGGGTCGAGAGTCGGATGTCGAGTGTCAGATGCACGACTCGAAATGTAAGTGCCGAAAGTCGAGTGGCTGGTGTCGATTATCGTATGTATGACTCAACATGTAAGTGTTGAGTGTCTGGTTATGAAAGTGTCAAGTGTCTGGTTATGGAAGTGTTGAGTGTCTGGTTATGGAAGTGTCGAGTGTCGAGTAGAATTACAGAACCGACCCGACCCTTCCTGACAGGTCTGGATTTTTCATAAAAATTGTATTGCCTTGAGAGTTATTTTGGAAATTATATTAAAAGGTTTATAAGTGTATGCATTGGACCTTGGATGGGCCGTTTTGAATACGGATCCAAGGAGAATGCAGATATAAAATTCTATGTGTTGGACCTTGGATGGGCCGTTTTGGATACGGATCCAAGGGGAACACGAATATAAACTTGATGTGTTGGATCTTGGATGGGCTATTTTGGATACGGATCCAAGGGGAATACGAATATAAACGTGATGCGTTGGATCTTGGATGGGCCGTTTTGGATACAGATCCAAGGGGAACACGGATATAAACTTGAAATGTTAGACCTTGGATGGGCCATTTGGATACGGGTCTAAGGGAAATATTAGTTGAAAAAATTGTGATTATCAAGTGAATAAGTGATACCTTGATGTGTGAATGAGAATGATTGTTTGACTTATTATAATTGGCTGTGTAACTATGTAATTGAGTAACAGTTTGAATGCTTGTGATTTAGTATAATGTTAGAATCTTTCTTATTGGGCTATATGCTCACCCCCCCTCCCTTTACAAGTACACAAAAAGATATTCGTTCTAGTGGTGTTCCAGAGCTTTCCTAGGGAGTTTGGCATTTACATGCATGAGATGGTTTTGGGACATGTTTTGACTAGCCTGAATCGTGATAGAAAATTTTATTATGGGATTATCAACCTATGTACTAGGTTTGGTCATCAGTGTATGTAAAGTTTATCTTGAACAAATAGCCAGATGTTAATAGATTCATGTGATATGTACAAATATATGTTTGAATTGGAAAAATGATTTAAAAAAGGGTGAGATATTGATGATGTCTTTTTATTATTTTTCTTAATCAATCACCCTTAAAGTCTCTAAATAAAAGATTTTAGGGCGTGACAGAGTGGTATCAGAGCCTAAGCTTTACTGTGGACCTGGGAAAAAGGATGTAGATGGTTTGGGAGGGGCAGAGTTATGTCTTGTGTGCTTGCATGTGCCTTGAATATTTGTTTGTTGTGTTTCTGTTCTATATGTTATAGAATTCTGCCACTTATGTTTTTGCGATTAATGAAATGAGATAATGGGTTCTCGTACGTGAGGTGCTTTGAGTTCCAATCCACCTGAGGGTGGTGAAAGGTCAGAGTTTTATAGGGCTATGAGAGATGTGGCCAATACATTGGCAGAGACAATGGCAAACATAGTTAGAGATACTCTTTGTGCTAACCCACCACCACCACCTCAACTGGTATTAGTGACAGGTGTCGACAATTGAATGAAGAATGCTCTTAGAGAGGTCCAACGTCACAATCCACCTATTTTCAATGGGGAGCCCGATCTGAATGTTACAGAAGACTGGCTTATACGAATTGAGCTCCTCTTTAACCTTTTGCAAGTTGAAGAAGATTTACGGGTCAAGGTGGCAACCCACTTGTTGATAGGAGATGTATTACAGTGGTGGACATCTATTGAGCGTATTAGAGAAGGAAATATCCTTACTTGGAGAGATTTCTCTACTGCTTTTCTAGACAAATATTTTTCTACTGTTTTTCATGATCAGAAGAAAAATGAGTTCATATACTCAACACAGGGGAATATGACAGTGTAACAATATGAGGTACGATTTACTACCTTATCCCGTTTTGCACCTGGTTTAGTAGCAGATGAGGCTAGCAAGACTTGGAGATTTCAAAAAGGGATTGAGAGATGACATCAGATCCTCAGTTGTAGTATGTAGATTGACGACATATGCTGATGTGGTGGAGACTGCCTTAGTTGTAGAGCAGGAGATCTCTCAGAGTCACGTAATGGGAGGATATGTCGTTCTTGCGTGATAGAGATCAATGGGCACAGATTGTCATTTGATTTGATACTTATGGATTTCACTGAGTATGATGTGATATTAGGAATGGATTGGTTGTCAACTTATCGAGTTATATTAGATTGTTACAAGAAGAAAGTGATAATTCACACGCCTAAGGGGATCGTTTTCAGTTTTTATGGGGACAAATATGCATCATTGCATTACCCTCTGCTTGGGTCGCAAAACAAGAAAGGGGTCAGGAACATGATAGCAAGTATATTAGTAGAAGAGACTAATAAAGGGGTTTCTGAACTTCCTCGCGTGGTAAGTGATCTTCCTAATGTTTTTCCTGAAGAGTTGCCCGGGTTGCCTCCAACTAGAGAAGTGGAGTTTGCTATCGAGGTGTATCCAGGTATGGCACCCATATCAGTTGCTCCTTACCGAATGGCTCCAGCAGAGTTGAGGGAGCTAAAGCTACAAATAGAAGAAATGTTAGAAAAAGGATTCATCTGACCCAGTACTTCTCCCTGGGTTGCACCAGTATTGTTTGTGAAGAAGAAAGATGGTTCATTGCGTTTATGTACAGATTACAGGCAGTTAAATCGGGTTACAGTAAAAAACAAATATCCTTTACCTAGGATCGATGATTTTTTGACCAGTTAAGAGGATCTTGTTATTTTTCCAAGATAGATCTTCGTTCAGGCTATCATCAGTTGAGAATAAAGGGGGGAGACATACCAAAGACCGCTTTTCGTACTCGTTATGGGCATTATGAGTTTTTGGTCATGCCATTTGGACTAACTAATGCTTTTGTTGCCTTTATGGATTCGATGAACCGTATTTTCAGACCTCACTTGGATCAATTTGTAATTGTGTTTGTGGATGATATCCTTATTTATTCTTCATTTGAAGTTGAACACGAGCAACATCTACGTATAGCACTTCAAACACTAAGAGAGCATCGTCTTTATACCAAGCTGAGTAAATGTGAATTTTGGCTATCAGAAGTAAAATTTTTAGGCCATGTGGTGTCAAGACAAGAAATCTCAGTGGATCCATTGAAAGTGGAAGCAATTATGAAATGGGAATGACCAAAGAATGTGTTTGAAGTAAGTAGCTTCTTGGGTCTAGCAGGTTACCATCGGCGTTTTGTTGATACCTTTTCTCGATTGGCTGCACCAATGAATAAGTTAACAAGGAGAGGAGTCAAATTCGAATGGAATGATGCATGTGAACAAGCATTCCAAGAATTGAAGAAAAGATTAATTTCAACACTATTCTTGTGATACCACAACGTGGAGTTGATTATGTAGTATTCACTGATGCGTCCTTGAATGGATTAGGGTGTGTGTTAATGCAACAAGGTCGGGTTGTAGCCTATGCTTCTTGCTAGTTGAAACCTCACGAGTAGAATTATCCCACCCATGATTTAGAACTTGCTGCGATAGTGTATGGTTTGAAAATTTGGCGACATAATCTGTGTGGCAAAAGGTTTGAAGTCTTTTGTGATCATAAAAGTTTGAAATACATTTTCACCCAAAAAGACTTGAATTTGAGACAACGAAGATGGATGGAGTATTGGGAACACTATGACTTCTCTACCCAATATCACCCAGGCAAAGCAAATGTGGTTGTTGACGCATTAAGTAGAAAGTCGAGGGCCATGGTCAATGCAATGATAGGAGAGTGAAGTATGTTGCGGTCTATTCATGATTATGATATCTTGGTTGAGGATCGCGGAGATCAAATTCCCATTTTTACACTTGTTGCTCAACCGTCTTTTGTGCATAGAGTGATTGAGTTGTAACATCAAGATTTAGAGACTAGAGCCTTGTATGAGGAAGTGTTACACGGTGATGGAAGTGTTGATAGGACAATTGGTTTGGATGGGAGTTTACGATTCAAGGGCAGGATCTTTTTTCCATCAAGTAAAGAGTGTAAAAATGATATCCTTAAGGAATGAAAAGGGATGTTGTTGAATATGTGTCCAGATGCCTTACTTGTCAACAAGTGAAGGCTGAGCATCAAAGGCCCACAAGATTACTCAAACCACTTCCTATAGCAGAATGGAAATGGAACTACATAACAATGGATTTTGTTACTGGATTATCACATTCTTTAAAAGGGAAGGATACAATATGGATGATTGTAGATAGGTTAACAAAAGTATCACATTTTCTTCCTATACGTACAACCGATTCAGTGGATGTTTTGAGTTGGCTATACATTAAAGAAATTGTGAGATTGCATGGAGTTTTAGTTTCAATAGTGCCAAATAGAGATCCCACTTTTACAGCTCAAATTTTGGCAAAGCCTTCAAAGAGCTATGGGTACGTAATTATTATTTAATACAGCTTTCCATCCTCAAACTGATGGTCAATCAGAGCTCACTATTCAAATTTTGGAAGATATTTTGAGGGCTTGTGTGATGGATTTTCATGGTAATTGCAAGGATCATCTACCACTTGTAGAATTTGCATACAACAACAGCTATCAATCAAGTATTGGAATGACACCTTTTGAGGCACTCTATGTGTAACGACCAGTCCCCTACCTGGGCGCACTGCAGCAACGGGGCCTTACGGTTGTCCTCGATCGCACAACAGTCAGTATTGTTTGCTTTGGGGAACGGGGCCTCAAGGGACACCCTCTATTACTCGCACGGTTTTGTTCCTGTTAGGCCCACAGGCCTCAGGACGCGTCCCCCTCATTCGAACCGGGGACCTCAAAGGCACCCGAAGTTCAAACTTGGTACCATTCGGGCAAGTAACGAAACGCGCGTTTTATTGTAACGACCGGTCCCCTGCCCGGGTGCACTGCAGCTTCGGGACCTTACAGTTGTCCTCGATCGCACAACAGTCAGTATTGTCCGCTTTGGGGAACGGGGCCTCAAGGGACACCCTCTATTACCCGCACGGTTTTGTTCCTGTTAGGCCCACAGGCCCCAGGACACGTCCCTCTTATTCGAACCCGGGACCTCAAAGGCACTCGAAGTTCAAACTTGGTACCATTCAGGAAACTTGATACCATTCAGGCAACTTGCCTGAGTGGTACTTGGTTTGAACGCCGAATACCCTTGAGGTCTCGGGTCCGAGAGCTGGGGGATGCGCCATGCGGGTAAAAGAGGGTGTCCTATAAGGCCTTGTTTCCCATAAGTGGACAAAACCATGAGGGGCCTGTGGGCTTCCAAAGCGGACAATACTGACTGTTATGCGATCGAAGACAACCGTAAGGTCCCAGTGTTGCAGTGCACCCGGGCAGGGGACCGATCATTACACTATGGTAGGCCATGTAGGTCCTCTTTATGTTGGGTAGAAGTGGAAGAAGCTACCTTATTAGGACCCGAGCTTGTACGAGAGACAACTAAAAAGGTGAAGTTGAGACATCAACGTTTACTTACAGCTCATAGTCGATAGAAAAGCTATGTAGAAAAAAGGAGACGACTGTTAGAATTCAAAGTAGGTGACCATGTGTTTTTAAAAGTGTCTCTGCGTAAAGGCTTGATGCATTTTGGATAGAAAGGTAAACTAGCTCCACGCTACATTGGCCTATTTGAGATTCTAAGCCGGGTTGGCAAAGTTGCTTATAAGCTAGCATTGCCGCCACGATTATTGGGAATTCATAACACATTTCATGTGTCGATGCTAAGGAAGTATGAGCCTCACCCAACACATGTATTAGATTGGAGTGAGTTGGATCTTCAACAAGATGTTTGATATGAAGAGGTTCCTATTCAAATCTTGGACACAAGAGTGCAAATTCTGCGTGGCAAGACCATTATGTTAATCAAGGTATTGTGGAAGCATCATGGCGTTGAAGAGGCCACATGGGAGTTAGAGTCAGAGATTCAAAGAAAGTACCCCGAGCTTTTGAATGCAAGAGGTAATTTCTTACTCATATTTTCAAATTTTGAGGACGAAATTTTTTTTAGGAGGGTGGGTTGTAGAGTTCCAAAAAAAAGTGTATATATGTTACAAAATTTAGAAAATATGCCTAAGGGTATTTGAGTAATTTATTTGAATTTGATGGGCTTTAGGCCATGAAGTAGTTGTAAAACCATGTTCAAATAAATGAGAATTGGGTTGGATTATAGTTGTGGGCTTGTGTTAGAATTTGGTAAGGATTGAATGGGTTTGGAAAATAAGTGGACTTAGGCCCATGGATTAAGGCCTTGTATATATAAGAGACATTAGGGTTCCAAGGGGGGAGGATTTTCTTTTATTTTGGCGATAGAAGAGGAGAGTCTTACGGTAAAGGGAGCGAGATAGAAGAACGAGAAGAAGAAAAAGAGACGGAAGAAAAAGGGAGGAAAAGAAGGGAAAAATCAAAGAGGTGTACAGGCTTGGAAACCAGGTATGGATTTTCTAACACTATACTTAATCGTGTTATTTATTTTTGTTGTTCTTAATTGATATGGGTTGCAATACATGTGATTTATGGTTAAACTGATTGTTTGCTGCTTGGATGATGAATTACTTGTGAAATTATGTGCTTCTGAAGTGAAGGAGATGTTGTTCTTGATGGAAGTTGTGATTCATGTGACTATTCTATGTTTTTTGAGCTGCTGCATTTTCTTGGATTGTGATTTATGTAATTTCGCTTTTGTTTAGGAAAATAGACATATGAAGCTTTAAATAGCCACTGATTTCATTGGATTTGGATTTAAGATCAAATTTTATTGAATTGTTGAAAATGGAGGTTAAAATCTGGAAATGATACTGTTCATTCGACAGATCTGAACATTTTCACAATTCTGTATCTTTTGAGACTGATATTCAATCCGACACGACTCGACACTACGTGTCGAGTGTCCAGTGGCTGGTGTCGAGTGTTGGATGCACGACTCGATATGTAAGTGTCGAGGGTCGAGTGGCTAGTGTCGAGTGTCAGATGCACGATTCGACATGTAGTATGGAGGGTCGAGTGTCGGATGTCGAGTGTCGGACGCACAACTCGACTTGTAAGTGTCGAAAGTCGAGTGGCTAGTGTCGAGTATCGTATGCACGACTCAACATGTAGGTGTGTCGAGGGTCGAGTGTCGGATGCACGACTCGACATGTAAGTGTCGAAAGTCGAGTGGCTGGTGTCGAGTTTCGTATGTACGACTCGACATGTAAGTGTTGAGTATCTGGTTATGGAAGTGTCGAGTGTCTGGTTATGGAAGTGTCGAGTGTCGGGTTATGAAAGTGTCGAGTGTCGAGCAGAATTACAGAACCGACCTGACCACTCCTGACAGGTCTGGATTTTTCATAAAAACTGTATTGCCTTGAGACTTATTTTGGAAATTATATTGAAAGGTTTATAAGTGTATGCATTGGACCTTGGATGGGCCGTTTTGAATATGGATCCAAGGAGAATGCGGATATGAAATTCTATGTGTTGGACCTTGGATGGGCCGTTTTGAATACGGATCCAAGGGGAACACGAATATAAACTTGATGTGTTTAACCTTGGATGGACCATTTGGATACAGGTCTAAGGGAAACATTAGATGAAAAAATTATGATTATCAAGTGAATAAGTGATACCTTGATGTGTGAATGAGAATGATTGTTTAACTTATTATAATTGGCTATGTAACTATGTAATTGAGTAACAGTTTGAATGCTTGTGATTTAATATAATGTTAGAATCTTTCTTATTGGGCTATATGCTCACCCCCCCTCTCTCCACAGGTATACAAAAAGATATTCGTACTAGTGGTGTTCCAGAGCTTTCCTAGGGAGTCTGGCATTTACATGCGTGAGATGGTTTTGGGACATGTTTTGACTAGCCTAAATCGTGATAGGAAATTTTATTATGGGATTATCAACCTATGTACTAGGTTTGGTCCTCAGTGTATCTAAAGTTTATCTTGAACAAATAGCCAAATGTAGTAATAGATTCATGTGATATGTATAAATATATATTTGAATTGGAAAAATGATTTAAAAAAAGGGTGGGATATTGATGATGTCTTTTTATTATTTTTCTTAACCAATCACCCTTGAAGTCTCTAAATAAGAGATTTTAGGGCGTGACAATGGGTATGATCATGAGTGTGACTCTGATGCAGATTGTAGGCCTGAAAGTGATACAAATGTGCAGGGTAAGGACAATGGATCAGGAAGTGATAGTAAGGGAGGAAGCGGTAGTGGGGAGGAGTCATGAGATGACCATTCACATTACCAAAGTGATGGTGAAAATTTTTAGAAGTTAATAAGAAGTGAGGAGGAAGTAGGCAATGATAGGATGTCTAGGGTCTACAAGAAAAAAATGTTTAGGCCTGGTCCTGAGAGGGAGCTTAAGTCTAAGGTTGCCCAAAAATTTGAAAATTTGGCCCATTTTAGAGAAGTACTTAGAGAGTACTTGGTTCGCGATGGGATTAAGCTTAAAAGAGTGAAAAATGTGAAAAATAGGGTGACCTATAAACATGCTGAAGAAGGTTTTTCTTAGAGGATTCGTGCCTCCATAACACCAGACCTGATAACCTTAAAAAAAATTAAGACATTATATCCTGAGTATAGGTTTTCTAAAGTCTCTAGTACCTCTGAGTGCATATATATGTGCATAGCAAATATATATATATATATATATATATATATATATATATATATATATATATATATATATATGTATGTAATATATGTGTGTATATATATATATATATATCTATGTATGTAGTAGTATGTATATTGTATGTATATGTATATGTATGTATGTATATGGAGTATGTATAGTATATGTATGTATGTATATGTATGTATGTATATGTATAGTATATATTATTATATATGTATATATGTATATATGTATACATTACATAATGTATATGTATGTATGTATATACATACATACATATGTATGTATGTATATGTATGTATATACCTACATACATATATATGTATGTATATATGTATATATATATATATATGAGGACCATTTTAGAGATAATGTTGCCCTGGATGTGGTCTTGTTAGAAAAGGATTAAAAAGAAGATTTGATCTTGAATTATCAAAAAAGAAGTTGTATTGGGCTAGGATGTGAGCTCTTAAGGTCATAGGGAACACTATCAAAAAGCATTTAACCTGTTACATAAATAGGCCAACAATGTAAAAATCGCAAACCTTCGTACAACTGTCTATGTTAGGTAGATGCAGAGTTGATATCTGCAAAAATTAAATTTTGAGTTTTTTTTTTTTTTAATTAACTTTCCTGCCCAAAGACAAGGTTTTGTTGGGGGTTCTAGGCCTTTTGTTAGTGTAGATAGCTGTCACCTAAAAGGCTCTATAGGAGGGTGTTACTAGCAACTATGGCCATTGATACCAACAATGGGATATTCCTCTTAGCCCTAGGATTTTGCAAAGTTGAATGCAATTCCACATGAAATTGATTTCTAGAGCTATTAGGTGAACACATTGGTGGAGTAGATGGGTGTGGGCTACTTATGACATTTATAAGTGACATACAAAAAGGAGTTATGAATGCTCTGGTTTGTAGTGGCCATATGTATCTAACAAATTTTGTCGTAAGCATTTGTATGAAAATTTCAAGAAAGAGCATACCGGACCAACACTACAAGAGCTGTTTGGAGGCCTTGCAAGGCCTCTTATGTCAGTGATTATCACTCAGGCATAGAAGAAATTAAAAGAGTTGATGTTAAGGCCTTTGACTACTTGACCAACATTTCTCCAATACATTGGAGCAGACATGCCTTCGATGAAGGGTTAAGGTTGATCATGTCACCAAAAATATCATGGAATCATTTAACTCTTGGATCAACCATCATCGATGTTAGACCTATCTTAGCATGTAGCAAGTATACTAGTCGCACAAGTAATAAAGTGATAAGTAGATATCGTTCCCACGAGGATTGATTCTAATTGAATTTGTTATTTTCTAGCAACAATAAACTAAACAGGGCAGGTTTTGTTGAATGATTAACTAAATGAAATAAGAATGCAAATTAAGAATAATAAAACAGAAGTTAATTTGAATGAAAGATCAATGAGAGAAATCTGGTTAAGGGATCATTCTCTACCACAAGATATGGATTTTGCGAATTAATCGTAGAATTATCATCCAATTACAGCATTGAAGTTACCAACCGTAGATAACAACGAACTCTGTTACCCCAATCTTTCCTTACTTTGTTGTTAAATAAAACAAGCTCTTTATTTAATCTCTATCCATTAAACAACCTAGAACCAGCTCTCTGAGTTTAATTCAATGGATGCATTATGATAAGAAAGATAGGTTGATCTAAGCAATAAACACACAAGCTCGGATTATTTAACTTAGGTTGTATTCTCCAATTGCAATCTCTGCTCACAATTTTGCTACTAATGATTAGAAATTCATGACAATTACGGATCAAGATTTCTATCTAGCAATAGACAACAACCAGATTATATTCAGTTGGCCACCCCAAATACAATCAGCAAGCAATCATAAGCATTAGATATGGGAAAATACAAGCAACTTCAATTAGAGAATTGGATAACAACTTCTTGCACAATCAACTCACAAAAACCATATCAAGGGCTTTGAAATCACCCTCAACCAATTCAGATTCAGTTATACATGTTCAAAAACATAGTCAATACAATACAATACAAAAACATTCCAGAAAATGAAAGGAAAAGGAAGAAACTTAGCAAATCCTTTGCAAATCTCCTTAGATTTGTAGTTCTTCCTCTTTCCAAGCTTTCTTTCTCCTTCAAGAACTCCAAAAGATGAGAGAAGTCCAGAGCTGCAGCCTCCAAGTCATTTCCCCTTCTTTAAGTCATCAAAATAAAACCCTAAAATGTGTTTATATACTCTGCTACAGTAACCTGCTACAGTGTCCCGTATTATACATGCTACAGAGATTTGTCAAATTATATTTCTACACTTCTCACACTGTTTTGATTATAACTTTTGGTACACTGAATGAATTCATGAACCATAAATTTCTCTAGAAAATAGACTTCGAGAGCTTTCTAACGGTATACAACATGTCATCGGGTTCATTGTATATCAATACAATTAAATCCGAGAAGATGGTTGACTAGCAGAGGTGAAAATGAAGGGTTTTACTCCATTTTTGTGCAAGTTGCTCCAAAACTCCTACAAACATCAAAACCACACAAAAACATAAAAATACCAAGGAATATAGCAAAGAAACATAGACGAATTGATATGAAAGTAATACATAAATAAACACCTATCAGCATGGTTGAGGACATAAGAAGGAAGTCTATAAAAAGGATGTAGAGAAAGGAAGTGCACTGCTTTTCTTTTTTAGTACTCCACTTATTAGTTGTCATTTACCTTTTCATAACTTGTTTTTTATTCTTTTATTTTTAATTTTTTGGCCATTGTTAGTTAGAATAGTGCTAAATTGGTACACAGATATGGGTCCAAAAAATTAGGATATGATCAGTGATAGAGAGAAATGGAGTCATGTAATAGAGGTGATGTGATGTGGCAACCTGGATTTAAGGTTGTGTGTAAAGGAAGAGTTTACATGGTGAGATAGAATAAGGGGTATTGCTCTTGTCTATTATTTTAGATTCCTGTAATACCTTGCATCCATGCCATTGCTTGTGCAAATGAAAATAGGATACATGTTCATCAGTTTGTGGACAAGATGCTGTTGAGAGACAGATACATTGCAACCTATGACCATTACATCAAGCCTATACTAGATCAAAGTGAGTGACCAAAGGTGCCATGTAATAACTTAGGAGTCCTTAAAAAGAGGAATAAGGTAGGGAGGCCTAAGAAAAATAGGAGAAAGGTTACATATAAAGGCCCACTAGCTTCAAAATTACTTACCATGAGATGCAAAAATTATGGTGGGTACAATCACAACAAAATGAGCTACAAAATGCCTTAGCCACAAGTAAGAAGAAGGCGGGTAAATTGTAGTTCTTAACTATTTTAATTTTGGGATATTTCTAATTTGCCCCCTGAGGTTAAGCTTTAAAAAAATTGAGGACCTCAGTTTTCTGAAATCTAAGATTGCCCCCTTAGGTTACTGTAGCACCGTTAGATTTAACGAAAAATGTATTAAACCGTTAGATTTAACAGAAAATGTATTAAATAATAACTTAATGCTAATATTAAATTTAACAAAAAATGTATTAAATAATAATTTAACGCTAATAAGCAGTAAAATAGACTATAATATCCTTTTCTAAATGGTTTCTAAAGCGTTAAGTTATTATTTAATACATTTTTCGTTAAATCTAACGGTGCTACAGTAACCTCAGGGGGCAATTTTAGGTTTCAGAAAACTGAGGTCCTCAATTTTCTTTAGACCTAACCTCAGGGGGTAAATTGAAATTATCCCTTTAATTTTTCATATTTGTTGATATTTTGTCTAACTAGCTTTCTTGTCCTTGGTTTTTGAATGTGTAAAGCAAAGACATCCACTGTAACGACATCTTCTTAACCAGTAGCATCTCAGCCACAGGTAGTTGCAGATCATACTAGTGTGCATTATCCCACCCTTTAGTAACATCCTCTCAGTCTAAAAAAAGGACGTGCACAAATGCCCTAGCCATAAAGACTAAATAGGTTATAATGTCATTGTGTTTTTGGTATAAGTTTATTATATTTACTAACTCACCTGTTCTTACTTATTTCTATTTCTTTTTCCTGTTTTCCTAAATGTCGAAGGCAAGGAACTCCACTGGAGGGCCATATTCTCAATAGTCAACATCACAGCCTCAGGCAACATCATCTCAGCCTGGTGTAGCATTAGAAAATATTGGGTGCTCAGCTCCTCTCTCATCTCAGCAGACTCAAACTTCAACTACCATTAGAAGAGGAAGAGGTAATATGAATACCTTTTATTACATATGTTTTTTGTTTTTATGAATTTTAATGTCTTTCTAAATTTATGTTAGCAATCATGTAGCAGAAAGGTAATATTCCCAAGGAAATCAATGAGTTTGAAAAATATTTTGAAACCTTTTGGAATATTTTGTGTAAATTAATATGTAGTCTGTGTGTAAGTAGTCATGTAGTGACAATGCAAACTTCATCATATGGTATCTATTTTGTAAATGAACATGTATAGGGTTGCTGATTTATTGTAAAGGAACTTGTATTGTCATTTCGTCAGGCATATAATTCACTACAAAAAAGTAAGCTATATACTACGACATTCTATGGCGGTTTTTAAAAAACGCCTTAAATAGTGAGCATCTATCACTATCTACGGCTGTTACGTAAACCGCCGTTTAAAGGACCTTAAAAACCCCAAATAATTTCACCTGAATATGGCCTTATCTTCTAATTTCCCTCTTGTCTCTTCCCTTAAGCTCCCCCCAATTGCAAGAACCCTAATTTTCTCACGAAATCTTGCTTCTTAATCACTTTGTAGTGCGAATTTTTCCATTTTTCTTGATTTATTCACTTTCAAAACGCTTCTCTCTCAGCTCTTTCCTCTCACTCTCACTCTCTCGATCTTAGGTACGCTTCCCTCTCACTCTCTCTACACTCTTGGTTCCATTGTAATTCTCCTCTCACTCCTTCTCATTCTTCTGTTTCTTCCTACGTCCCTTGGCCTTCATCATTCATAGAAAGAAAACTTATTTTATTGTTGCTTGTTGCTCTTGCTTAGCAAAAGTTTCTCTGGCTGTGGAGTGGAGGCGTTCTTGCACCAGACGAGGAGGAGAGTGTTGGTGCGAGTACCATACTGGTTGCGTTAGTGGCTAGGAATGTTATTAGGAGCGATCTACTTCACGTCTATCCAAGGTGAAATTTTTATTTTGGTTTTCCTTTCTTTCATGCATGTGAATGTATGGCTTGTTGCGCTATCTTTGTTTGAATAAAGATGTAACTATTTTGATTACTGCAATGGAAGATAATATTGAGGAGGATTTGTGAGTGTAACCAAATTACTATCCAGGGTGAAATTTTTATTTAGTTTGTTGTTGTCAATGGAATGATATGGCTAGCAATTGGCATTTGGGTTCTGCATTTGAACAATAAGTGAAAATCATTGTTTCTTGAGATTTTATTTTCTGGGTATGTCCTGCTTTCGATAATATTGCTGAAACATTTGTGGAAGGTTTTGCGGGCACTCAGATTTTGAAATGGACATTTCATTAACTTTGTCAATTTGGTTAAATTGGGCAGTAATGTTTTAAGTTTCTTGGTCTTACGTTGCAGAGAGAAACTGATAAAGTAAGCCAAAAGTGAAGTGAATAGCTGAGCGCTTTCCATCCTTGTAAGCTTCTAAATCCTTATTTTCTTAGCTCTGTTTTGTTACTGATTTGTAGTGGGTTCAAGTTTTGAGTTTTAAATACCTGAAACAAAATATAAAGATTGTTTTTTTAGACGTGTGAAACCAAGAATGCCAACAAAATTTTTTAATCCTATTAGCTTTTGATCTCGGTAGCCTAACACTATAGTTCCACATTTCATAATTCTCAATTAAAATTATCTGTAGGCCTGGAATCTTTGAACACTTATATTTTTCTTTCTTAATCTAACTCGAAGCATGCTCTTTGTACTTTTTATTATATTAATCGTATTTATTCTTTTTTCTTTTTAAAAAAGCTTTATTGAAGTTGTTGGTGAGATTTATTTGCTTTAAATAATTGTACTTTAGTAATAATATATGTGTATGCTAAATTAATTAACGTGAATATTTTAGAAGTGAACCAGATGCCATGCATCTCATGTACCATGATGAAAAGTTAAAAAGTATTTCGTTGGCATCATATGAATTAAAAACGCCCACTCTTCTATTCAAATAAACCAACCCATTAGAGCCCAATACCTTTACTTAGTAAATACACTTCAATAAAAAGAAAATTGAAAACAATAGAGAAAAGAGATTGTCAGCCGACTCTTCCATTCAATAAACTAGCCCATTAAATCGAAGCCCAACACCTTTACTAAGTAAATAGACTTAAAGGAAAAAGATTGAAAACAAGAGAGAAAAAAAACCATTGCAGCCCACTAACCCGAAAAATAAAACATAGCAGCCCATTAAATCCAAAAAAAAGACATTATCCCACTAAACTCGAAAAAAAAAAAAAGCTAAGCAGCCCAATAATCCATAAATATAAGCAAAATGGGCAGCCCACTAAATCCAAAAATTAAAAAAAAAAAATTAAGTTAGGACTTTTTTAATAAAAAATTTTGACTTAAACTTTTAATCATTTATTGCATGTAGATGGTTCATGCGTTGCATTACTAAGTATGACTCTTTTTGTTGGGGAAGTTCTTTTTTTTTTTTTTAAATTCTAATTCTAACTAGTTTCATGAATAAAATGGTTGAACTCCTACTCACGCAATAATAGAACAATTGTGGTCCACCAGCAACACTTTTTTAAGAACTCTCTCAAATATCATCTCTAATAATATAACATTTCTTATATGAGTAATTGAATTATATGATAAAAGGCAATATGACATCATTGCAACCCATTAACCCAAAAATAAAACATAGCAGCCCACTAAATCCAAAAAAAGACATTAGCCCACTAAATTCAAGAAAAAGCTAAGTAGCCCAATAATCCATAAATATAAGCAAAATGGGCAGCCCACTAAATCCAAAAAAAAAAAAAAAATTAAAAGACACCACCCCACTAACCCCAAAAAGCATAAACAAATAGGCACCTAATCTAACAAAAATACCTAGAGTAGGCCACTAAACCAAAAAGAAAAGTGCACTACTCTACTAAAGCAACCAACAAAAGCATCATAGCCCACTTTTCTAACCCTCATTCATAATTAAGTTTAATGGGTAGCCCACTAAAAAAAAAAACCAGCCCACCCAAAAAAAAAAAAAAAGACATTAGTCTAGTAAACCCACTATTCTCAAATTATAAAACAGAAAAGACATTAGCCCATTGCTGAAAAAAATCTAAGTTAATAGTTTCTATTGTTAGTGACTATTGAATTTTATTGTTTGTATCTCTTTGTTAATTATTATCATTTTTTTTGTTTTTTCTATGTTTGTTATTCATGCGTAGAAGTTGTTCAATAGTTATTATTTGACCTATCTTGATATGGATTATATCTACTTTCTTTAAGGAACATACCCATGGAAAAGAGTTGGATTGACTTACAAAATCGATGCTGTCAAGCACATTTTAGTGACGTTGAGGGATTTTGAAATTTTGCTTTTGGCAATCTAGTTAATGATACTAGAATTTTATGTCCATGTAAGAAATATTACAATCGATATCGTATGGATAGATACACAGCAAGAGAGCATTTAATTTGTAATGGGTTTCTTAGAACATATAAAAGATGGACCTTACATGGAGAACAATATACACCACTTGAGTCTGACCAATCCAACCAACCCAACCAACATTTTGAGGTCGGTTGTGATTCCATTGTGGGTGATGATATGTTTGAAATGATACATGAAGCCATGGGGATTCTGAATAATGATTTTGGTGAAGGTAGTGGTCATCCATTAGATCAAGAAACTGAGAGATATTTAAAACTTCTTCAGGAGGTAGAGTGTCCCTTATATTCGGGTTATGAGAAATTTACTTCACTTTCATTCACTGTTCAACTTTTGCAAATGAAAGTGTTGCACGGATGGACAGACACTTCAATGACAAAGTTACTAAAACTTTTGAAGAAAGCCTTTCCAGAACAATCCAAAATTCCTTCTTCATATTATGAGGCACAAAAGATAACTACAGACTTGGGGTTAGGGGTGGCAATCGTGTCGTGTCGTGTCGGCCCATTTAATTATTCGTATCAAAACATGAAACCCAAACCCACCCAATTATTAAACGTGTTACCCACGTGTCGTAATCGTGTCATATTTAATTCGCATAATTTACTTAATTATTTAACTTAGTTATACATAATATATTATATTCTCTATATTTAAATCAATTAAAATTATTTTTAGAATATAAACCATTGTTAGTATAAAATATTATTAAAATCATCATAATTTATTATTTTATAAATTAATTTATTTTATAGTATAAAAATTTCAATTTTATAATATATATATTGTAAGTAGGTAATAATTTATATCATTGAATGAATTTACATATTAAGAATGTACAAAATATATTTAATTATTCGTGTCATTAAACGGGTTGGCGTGTTGAACACCTTCAACACTAACCCGACCCATTTATTAATCGTGTAACGTATTCGTGTCGTGTTCACGGGTCGTGTCAAAAATTGCCACCCCTACTTGGGGTTTACATACCAGTCTTGGGATGCTTGTCCTAACAATTGTATGTTGTTTAGAGGTGAGTTTGTAAATTTGGATAGGTGTTGCATATGCCATGAGTCTCGATATAAGAACTTTGATGAGGTGAATGATGCATCAAATCCTAATGGTAAAATTGCTGCAAAACAAGTAAGATACTTTCCATTAATTCCTAGGTTGCAAAGATTATTCATGTCTTCAAAAACTGCTTCTCTAATGTGATGCCATGCAGACGATCGTATTAAAGATGGTGTGCTAAGGCATCCTGCTGATAGCCCTTGTTGGAGAACTTTTGATGGAAAAACACCCTGCTTTTGTTGCTGATTCTCATAATGTCAGACTTGGATTGGCAGCAGATGGATTTAATCCATTAAGGACTATGTCTATAGCACATAGCACATGGCCTATTGTGTTGATGTCATACAACTTGCCTCCTTGGTTGTGTATGAAAGATACTTTTTTTTATTTTGTTTGTACTAATTGATGGTCCAAAAGGTCCTGGAAATAAAATTGATGTCTATATGCAACCGTTGATTGATGAATTAAAACGATTATGGGGTGAAGGTGTACTAACTTATGATGCATCGTGTCAACAAATGTTCAAGCTACATGTAGCATTATTATGGACTATTAATGATTTTCCGGCAAATGCTAATCTATCGGGTTGGAGCACTAAAGGGGAGAAAGCATGTCCTTGCTGTTTGGGAAATACGGTATCTAAATGGTTGTCTCATAGTAGAAAATTCTGTTAGATGGGTCATCGACGATACTTGCCTAGTATTCATAGATTTCGAAGGGATAGGATATCGTTTAATGGCATAACGGAATTGGGACCACCTACATCTTGTTTGTCTGGTGTTGACATAAAAAGACAAGTAGAAAATGTTCTAACTGAATATAAGATGGAAGACCTTCAAAGGAGAATAAATAATTTTGAAATGAAAAATCAAGCAAACATTTGGAAGAAAAAAACCATTTTCTTTGAACTACCATATTGGGAGCATAACTTGATTAGACATAATCTTGATGTCATGCACATTGAGAAGAATGTTTGTGATAATATACTATAGACATTGTTAGGAGATTCTAGGAAATCAAAAGATTCTTTAAAGGCTCGACTTGATTTGGAGGATATGAAAATTAGGAAAGCACTGCATCCCCAACAACGAGGTGCTAACAAATTGTATTTACCTCCTACATGCTTCTCAATGAACAAAGATAATAAAGATGTCTTTCTTAGTGTGTTGAAGAAAGTGAATTTGCCGGATGGTTATGCATCAAATATTCGACGACGTGTTCACACGAAAGAGCGGAGCATTTCAGGTTTGAAAAGTCATGATAATCATATTTTGATACAACAACTGCTTCCTCTTGCTGCTTGATGGGCATTGCCAAAAAATGTTGTTGTTACTTTGATTGAGTTAGCAAACTTTTTCAAGCAACTGTGCTCCAAAGTGAATACTGCAGATGACTTAAACTCTATTCAACATCGAGTTGTGCTTACACTGTGCCATCTTGAGAAAATTTTTCCACCTTCATTCTTTGACATAATGGAGCATTTGCCCGTTCATCTTGGTCAAGAGGCATCTTTAGCGGGACCAGTACAATTTCGATGGATGAATCCCATTGAAAGGTATTATTAAGTAACATGTTACCTTATGTTCTTTTAACTTCCATTCTTATCAATAAATATCTATTTAGAAATCTCTTAGATTCTTTAGGTATTTACTAACTCTGAAGAGATATGTGCGCAATTGTGCACACCCGGAGGCTTCTATTGCTAAAGGATATCTAATGGAGGAGTGCACAAATTTTTGCTCAAGATATCTTGATGAGGTCGAAATTAAAATTAATCGAGGACCCCGAAATAAGGATGGTACCTCCAGTGAAGGAGAGCATTTTGAACTTGATCATGTCTCTTGGGTTCAAGCACATAGATATGTGCTAGTTAATACACCTTATATTGATCTCTTTCGAGAGTAAGATATGCATCATCATTTCTTTTTCTAAGCAACTAAGTGAATTTGACTTGCATAGTTAGTAATGTCTTTTGATGTCTTCTCACAAAGGAAGCATCCAAATGAACTTCAACGACAAATGTCCCGTTCTTCTATTCATGAAATCCATAAAGAGCATAACAAAACCTTCCATGAATGGTTTCGAAGTCATGTAAGTGTTAATTATCTATTGAAGTGCAACCATTATAGTGACTTTTGATTCTAACTATGTTTTCCTATAGGTTCACTCCTTACAAGAGACCTCAAATGTCTCATTATCCAAGGAAATCATCAATTTAGCTAATGGCCCTGAATCGGGTGCACATCGTTATAAATCTTATGTTGTTAACGGCTTCAAATTTTGTATCAAAGACACTGATAAGCACAAAACAACTCAACAATGTGGTGTTATTCTGAAGGCTGATACTATGAGCTATGCTAGTGCACGAGATAAAAATCCTCTTTCAAGCAGTGTTACATTTCTTGGAGTGTTAACAGATATAATTCAAATTTGTTATGTCAATGACATGACTTTTATGTTGTTCAAGTGTGATTGGGTTGATAATCAGATTGGAAAGAAGTGTGATGAATTTGACTTCACGATGGTTAATTTTAATCATCTATTATATAAAGATAATCATACGGATGATAAACCTTTCATTTTAGTAGAACAAGCTGAGCAAGTTTGTTATATTCAAGATCCAATAGATGAAGATTGGCATGTTGTGCTTAAAATGACAATGAGAGATACATATGATTTCAATTCCAAAAGTTCATCTACCTCAAACATGGTGCCATAAGTTGAGCTATATGTGCAATAAGAATTTGATGAAAGAGGTTATTTTCATGAGGAAGATGTTCAATGGGTTAGGCAAGGAGTTGAAGGCACAACAATTATCATCAAAAGAGAAGACAATGATGATAGGATGGATGATATTGATTGACTACGTTTTTGGGCATGCTTTTTTGTACGGATTGTAATTTTTTTATATGCATATATATGTTTAATATTATGATATATAAGAAATGATGTTAACATGGTTTTCTGTTTTTGTTTTTTTTAGGTAACTATGCCACCAAAGAGACATCGAGACATCTCAATGGAGAGTATAATACAAAGGGAAGCAGAATCTTGATGACAATCGACATCTTCCCAAACTCAAACAAATAACGGAGAGCAAGGTATGTACATAAATAAGATTTCTTTACTAATTAACATTTAAAATTGTTTTCTCATTTGTTTATTTGTTTTTCAGATGATGGTGGTACATCAAAGGTTGTAAAAGGCCGTGGATCAGCTCGCACTATTCGTGAGTGGGGAATAGGGCAAAGGTTGCATGTTGAGTTTAACTCTCAATGGCAACCAATAAATGCAAACAAAGATAAATTAACCTCCCAACTTGGAATCATAGAAAAAAATGGCAACATGGCTCCACTTACTTGTCCGCGGTGGCAAAACATGCCTTAACATCTTTTAGATGACATTTGGAAAGAAGTAGAGGTGAGTAATTTATAAGAAATTCTTGGGTTATAACATTTTTTTTGTATCTATGTTAATCTATTAGAATTTATTATTGTAGGATAATACAGATGTTCTTGATGGGTATAGACTTCATTGTCTAAAAGCAATTGGGAATCTTTGGAGGGATTGGAAAGCTCGTGTCAAGAGTGATTATTACAAGAAATTTGATACAGATGAGGCTTGGTGATGAACACTTAAATATGCATGTTTAATAAGAGTTTAGTTCATCATATTGCATTAATAGTGTCATTAAATTCCTCAACTTAAGCATATTTGTAGCATTTGCATCTTTGGAATTAATTTCTCTTAATTTTGGTTTTGTTACAGGTTCGGTAAAATGGGCATAACTCTCTATTTATAGATCAGAATGGTGCAATTCTTAATGTTTTGGAAAGCTGATTTAATTGTCTACAAGATTGCATTTCACAAGCATCATCAAATTCGGGCTCTTAGTGGACCAAAATTGGGCTTGAAGTGAACCCATCTACAGTCTCGGCCCAGTCTGACCAGGCCTTAGTATTTGGACCGTATCTCTCAAAATACGTATCCAAATTGTGCAAATCAATATGTTCTAGAAAGGTGAGAGAAATATCTACAACTTTCATGAAGACATGTGATTAAAATTCATAACATTTCGATGTCAAAATTGATGGTCAAAGTCGGTGCCTAATGATCCCAATTGTCAAAGATATTTACAACTAATATTTGACAATTATGCCCTTGTAATTTGACAAGTTTGCCCCTGGATGTATCTATAAATAGAGGTGCCTTGTGACCCATTAGGGCATCTTGGCCTTGGCTAGAACATTTTGGCTTTGGCTAGGATCTTGTATTGTGTTTTGTGTGTTTATGTTATTAATGAATTTCCTTTTTCTTACATTTTATTTTCTTTCTATTATAATGTTCTTCTAATTTCTCTTTTGCTAAGGTGAAAGGGTGAAACCCTTGATATGAGAATAAGGATTCTCTAACCCTTAATATGTGCTTAATAATCTTAATCTTATAATGTTTATTCAATATGATTTATATTTAATTTCTTAATCAATCTTGACACCACTCGTAAAGTGGAGGTCTTGATCCATTGTCGACAATCCTTGGCACATCAAATGCTTGGATCCTTTCTAGATGATGTATGGTTCTTCCTTACCGACACGAATCTAGTTAGGAACCTTGATTTGTTGTAGACATATGATGATTGGCACATTGGATGCTTGAACCCATTTACAAGAAGTGGTATAAATATTGGTAATGAAACAAATATAATTCATATAACTAAAATGGGTTAATTATCCTTATTTGAAATATCAAGGGCGGATCCCCTAACCTTAGCCTTCATTGTTATTGTGTTAATTCCTCTTGTATTTTAATTATTCTATTGTTTATGAACTTTTTATTTTATTTACTATGGTAGGTTCTACCACCTTATGAAATTGTTCTTTAATTTACTATGGTTGGTTATACCACCTATTTCCATGGATGGTTTTACCTCCTCTTGCTTTTTGTTTTATATTTGAATGGTCGGTAATACCACCTACCATCTTACATACTTGTTGATATTATCATGTCATTTCTTTGAATCATTCATATCACATTTGTTTAGCTTATAATTTGTAACGCTTAAATTCCCTTCCTCGTGGATCGACCCCGGTCTCACCGGGTTTTATTACTTCGACACTCCTATACTTGGGAGACAATCCTTTTTCGGATGTGTCAAGTTTTTGGCGCCGTTGCCGGGGAAGGTAAAATTTGGCGTACAAAATTGTAAGTATTTACTTTTCCCATTTCTATTTTATTTGCATATGTTCATCTCTTCTCTCCCCATTTCTATTTTTATTTTTTCTTGCATGTGTTCATCTTTTCTTTCTCTTTGCATTAATTGGTAGAATTGTTAATAGCCACTCATCTTGTCTTTAAAAAAAAAAAATCATGCTCATGCCCAACTAAGGACATTAATGGATTACATAAGAACTCATGCACAATCATGCATAGTCTTCCCTTATGATGCAAAATATTTCAACCATGAATTGGATTTCATTCAATTCTTACCCCACTTTCATGGCCTAGATGTTGAAAACCCCTTTTTGCATTTGAGAGAATTTAAAGATTTTTGCAATATCTATTGTGACCTAAATTGTAGCATAAACATCTTTAGATTAAAGCTTTTTCCTTTCTCTTTAAAAGATAAAGCTAAAACATGGCTACAAAATCTTAGGTCAGGATCCATTAGCTCATGGGAAGAAATGCAACAACAATTTCTTAAAGAATTCTTTCCTCCCTATAGAATAAATTCTCTCAAAAATCAAATCACCAATTTCACTCAAAAACAAGGAGAGACCTTTTACCAATGTTGGGATAGGTATAAAGCATTGCTTAATACTTGTCCTCATCATGGTTTGGAAACATGGGAACTAGTTTTAATTTTCTATGAAGGTCTTACACATCAAGCTAGGCAAATGATAGAATTATTGTGTGATGGACAATTTGAAGATACCCAGATGAACATGGATTTCCTAGACTTACTGGAAAAATGCCCAAAATTGGAATAATGTTGACATATAGTAGTAGAGGCATTTATAACTTTAGGGAGAATCATGATCTTCATGCTAAATTTACATCCCTAGCTAGAAAAGTCGATGATTTAGAAATGTGGTCTATGCAAGAAATTGTTTGTCACACTTGTAATTCTAGCGATCATCCTACGGATGATTGCCCAATTGTGCCTACCTTTAGAAAAAGCCTCCATGAGCAAACCAATGTTTTAAACACTTTTCAAAGGTCAAATCCTAATCTTCACTCACAGAATTTTGGACGGAAAAATCACTTGAATTCTGATTGGAGGAATGATAATAATGCACAATTTCATCAACCTCCCTTTCAATCATATCAAAATTTTCAAAAATCTCATGATCATGCATCTTATGAGGATCTCGAAGAAACATTGAATTCATTCATTGCAAAGCAAGAGGTTTTTAATAGTCAAGTTGCTCAAACCATGACAAACTTGAATGATGCTCTTGAAATACTTGCATTTGCACTTAATACTCATGAGAAAGGTGAGTTTCCATCTCAACTAGAGCCAAACTCCATCAATTCACATGTGAGTAATCCAAGGGGCCAACATCTAGACGAAGATTCGGTAAGTACTCTTCACGATGGTAAGGTTTATAAGGAACATATTCTTAACCCTTATGAGAAAGATGATGAATCAATCTCAAGGGGTAAGGAAGAGGTTAATAAACCTACACCTAACAAGGAAGATATCGAATCCTCACTTATGCCCTCATGTCATCATGCAAAGGAATACAACCAAAATTTTGACAATAATGAATTTTTCAAGCAGATGAATGTGAGGAAGCTAATAAGATTAACGTGGAAGACTATATCCAAAATGAGAATTTGTCAAGTCCTTCAGAAATTGGGTTAACTAGTTCATTTGAAGCAAATATGCAACTAGTGCCCATTGCTTCTAAAGAATTTTCATTGCTTGATTTTGTACAGGTGAAAGAGATTAAGAGTTGGGAGCCATGCTTTGAAAAAAGGCAGGAAGAAACATCCACACTCAAGAATGCATGCCTCAAGGACAGACAAACTCAATTAGTGGTAATCTTTTCCATTCTTACAAATAAAGGAAAAAGAAAGGTACCACCTCAATGGCATATTTTTGATCGTGGTAAATTACTTTCGAAGATATTCCTATTTTGCCCTTTTAATCAAATTTTATTCGTTTGTGCCATATTTTCATTTTTATTTTCATTTTCATTCTTGATTTTTGCTATTGTTTCTAGTTTGTTCTTATTTTATTCTATGTGCTTTTATTTGTGTGTTTGCATTTTGTTTCTCGGTCAAGTGGCGGATACGGTACTCCGTGACTTTTAAAGTCGGTTTTTCAGTTCCCTAAAAACTGTTGCTCACCTTGCATCCATTTCCTTTTCTTCTCTCTAATTTTCTTCATAGTCTTGGGAATCTGACTCAAAATGACCCTGTTTGCCAGTTTATAAGAAAACTGGATGGGAAGCATATCCCCAACTCATAGAAGGTGTTTAAGCCGTTTCTGGACGTAAAACCAGAGGAAGATGTGAGCCACAGTCACAACTACCTACACATGTGTGCCATCAATTTTCAAATTTCTTGTCTTTTATTTTATTTATAGCATTTTATTTTATGAGTCTTTCAGGTTGTCCCTCTTGAATAACATAAGTTTCAGGTAATGTCTCCTATACTTTATCTCTCTACATTTAAACATTAAGGACAATGTTTCATTTGGTTGGGGGGAAGGATAGTAGACATAAGTGTGTCTTGAAATTTTATTTTTTCTTGCAAAAAAAAAGCGAGTTAGTAATTAGATTCAGAGTGCAGTGTAAGGAGTTCAAATCCTCTTGAGACGCATTCTGGGTCAGGAATGGCAGAGTAGGGAGGACCAGTTTGAACTCTTGAAACCCATTCTAACCAATTTGTCATTTTATTCTTGCATTTTTGAAGACTTATTTGATATTATTTAGTCTTGATTTTTGAATTTTATAACAAGGAGGTCTTATTCATTTCACTTTGAATCATTCAAATCTATGAACTCTCACAACCTTATCATTTAATAAATTGTGTGCTTATGTGCTCATTAAGCAAGTATCTATGAATCTTTCTTCACACACACACATACCTTGATGTATGATTGTGGGTGGCGAAATGAAATATTGCAATATTTGAGTTCTTTTGTTTTGTTTAGGAAAACAACAAAAGGAAGGGGAAAGTTTAAAAAAAAAAATGAAAAAAAATGAAAAAAATGAAAAATGAAAAAAAAAAGAAGAGAGAAAGCAATGGTGGATAAGTTTGGTCTTGTAGCCTCCTTAATTCGAGCAATTAAGCCCGAGGGGTGCCTCAACACCTAATACCCTAAGACCAACTGGTTTGGGAGCTATTGGCCCAAAGCTCGCTACATGGATTAAGGAGAAAGCTTAATGGGATTGAACATTGCACTATCCACAAGTTTCTAAGCAAAAATAAAGCATCGGCAACCCGAGTCGTTAAGCTCGTAGGGGTGTCTTAACACCTAATGCCTTAAGGCCAACTGGTCTGGGAGTCATTAGCCTAAGGCTCGCTACATGGGTTAAAGATGCATTCTTTCAAAAAAAAAAAAAAGAAAAAAAAATGTATAAAATGAATGAATATCCCCTACCTAAGGTTGTTAGCCTTAACAAATACTAGAACCGATATGGCTTATTTCTAATAAGCCCCATAGTCATGTGTCAACTGAGCACAAAAGAAGGTTTGTGGATATCTTGACTGAAGGGTACATGAGTCATTAAAAAAAAAATCAGTTGAGAGTTTGTTTATTTGGATAAAATCAAGGAGAGTGCAATAATGACCACCTTGGATGTAAAATTCTATAAATCACTTCTAAATAATAACGCTTTAATTGCTAGGGACTAGCAATAAGCTAGTTGGGGGGTGTGATGAACACTTAAATATGCATGTTTAATAAGAGTTTAGTTCATCATATTGCATTAATAGTGTCATTAAATTCCTCAACTTAAGCATATTTGTAGCATTTGCATCTTTGGAATTAATTTCTCTTAATTTTGGTTTTGTTACAGGTTTGGTAAAATAGACATAACTCTCTATTTATAGATCAGAATGGTGCAATTCTTAATGTTTTGGAAAGCTGATTTAATTGTCTACAAGATTGCATTTCACAAGAATCATCAAATTCGGGCTCTTAGTGGACCAAAATTGGGCTTGAAGTGAACCCATCTACAGTCTCGGCCCAGTCTGACCAGGCCTCAGTATTTGGACCGTATCTCTCAAAATACGTATCCAAATTGTGCAAATCAATATGTTCTAGAAAGCTGAGAGAAATATCTACAACTTTCATGAAGACATGTGATTAAAATTCACAACATTTCGATGTCAAAATTGATGGTCAAAGTCGGTGCCTAATGATCCCAATTGTCAAAGATATTTACAACTAATATTTGACAATTATGCCCTTGTAATTTGACAAGTTTGCCCCTGGATGTATCTATAAATAGAGGTGCCTTGTGACCCATTAGGGCATCTTGGCCTTGGCTGGAACATTTTGGCTTTGGCTAGGATCTTGTATTGTGTTTTGTGTGTTTATGTTATTAATGAATTTCCTTTTTCTTGCATTTTATTTTCTTTCTATTATAATGTTCTTCTAATTTCTCTTTTGCTAAGGTGAAAGGGTGAAACCCTTGATATGAGAATAAGGATTCTCTAACCCTTAATATGTGCTTAATAATCTTAATCTTATAATGTTTATTCAATATGATTTATATTTAATTTCTTAATCAATCTTGACACCACTCGTAAAGTGGAGGTCTTGATCCATTGTCGACAATCCTTGGCACATCAAATGCTTGGATCCTTTCTAGATGATGTATGGTTCTTCCTTACCGACACGAATCTAGTTAGGAACCTTGATTTGTTGTAGACATATGATGATTGGCACATTGGATGCTTGAACCCATTTACAAGAAGTGGTATAAATATTGGTAATGAAACAAATATAATTCATATAACTAAAATGGGTTAATTATCCTTATTTGAAATATCAAGGGCGGATCCCCTAACCTTAGCCTTCATTGTTATTGTGTTAATTCCTCTTGTATTTTAATTATTCTATTGTTTATGAACTTTTTATTTTATTTACTATGGTAGGTTCTACCACCTTATGAAATTGTTCTTTAATTTACTATGGTTGGTTATACCACCTATTTCCATGGATGGTTTTACCTCCTCTTGCTTTTTGTTTTATATTTGAATGGTCGGTAATACCGCCTACCATCTTACATATTTATTGATATTATCTTGTCATTTCTTTGAGTTATTCATATCACATTTGCTTATCTTATAATTTGTAATGCTAAACTCCCTTCCTCGTGGATCGACCCCGGTCTCACCGGGTTTTATTACTTCGACACTCCTATACTTGGGAGACAATCCTTTTTTGGATGTGTCACTTGGTTAGCTTTCACTCCTCCTAGAGTTAACCCCGACCAGTGGCCTATTCTTGTAGCTTATTGGGGGACAGAAGAAGCCAAAGTATGTGTCTAACTCAATACATGATCTATATACCCAAATAGTTATTTCTATGTAGTTGTAAATTCTATAAGACGTAAACTTTTAAAATTGTTTGTATTATAGGAAGTTGCAGAGAAGAATAAGGTAAATCGTGCACAACAGGTTGCACTTCATCAAACAGGCCGTACATCGTTTGCCTAGAAACAAGAAGAGGTAAGTTTTGCATAACTATGTATATGTCTTTATCTATATGCTATTTATTTATTAGTTATAAAGATGTTGTATCTTATTAGCAGTTGTTATTTCAATTTTGTGGGAGTTGATACTACTTCAATTGAGTTATGAAGGAAGTGGTTGTCTTTCGATTATGTTACCATTGTATTCTAAGAAATGGGATGAGTTTATTTTTTATGATGTTTTTGGTAAGTAACATCACTTTTTAAGTACTTGTAATGATAACAAAGCTTTATATTAGTTTTTTTTGGGTTAGATGATGAGAAATGGCGAACAAACTGATCGCATT
The DNA here is from genome assembly GCA_013180625.2 of Boswellia sacra. NCBI lineage: Eukaryota > Viridiplantae > Streptophyta > Magnoliopsida > Sapindales > Burseraceae > Boswellia > Boswellia sacra. Next base: position 55,712 of record SNVD02004328.1, on the reverse strand, counting down.
AGTGTCTTCATCAAAACTAGAACAAAAAGTAATGGGGAAATAGGTGATGATGAAAGTGCAGAAATAATTGCAAGTTCTTTAATTTTTTGAACCTATATATTCATCTACTATGCATGAATTAATTTTATTTATTGTTTTATCTTCTTTAACTTGTTATTTGTTTTGATAATATTGTAGAGTCAGTTTAATGAAGGTTTGTCTCAATTTACACAAAAGCAACAAACTCAACAAGTGAGAGAAGAGGTATTTGGCAATGTAATGGGACCTGATCATCGTGGTTATGCTCGGACGTACGGTCATGGTCCATCTCTAATTAACATTCACGGATGCAGCAGCTCATCTGATAATCAATTGAGGGAACAGTTTAGTGCCTTACAACAAGCACACAACAATTTGAATGCAGCTCACAACAACTTGAATGAATAACACAATTACTTGAAGGAAGAGTACAACAACTTGAAGATGACACATGCTGAAGTCCTTTCCTTTCTACAAGAGACATTTCCAGAATTTGCACAGCGGCGTGCAAATAGACAGGTATTCATATATTTCTATAAAAGTTAAAAGTTTCAGATGATTCATATTTTAACTTGAGTTTGGTATTTTTTTTTTCTAAATAGGTTTCAGATGCTTCAAGTGGACATCAAAGTTGTTTTCCACTTGATAGTCATGGAACAAATGATGTCACACGTGACACATCAAATGAGGAACATGAGTACGTATAAACAATCTTATTTGTTCCAAATTGAACAATCTTATTAAATGAATATTATCCAAGTTACAAATTTATTCTTGCAGGTAAGTTCAAGTTTTGTGGTTTGCACTTATCTGGAGGTTGATGAACTATTAAAGATGTTGTTTAACTATTTGCTTGTTAGATGTTAAACTATGTGGATTATGATTGAGTTACTTTTGATTTGTTTGTTACAATATATTTAAAACCATTTAAATGAGATGCTTTCATATTTGGTTTGTTCTTATATTTATATTGAATGCATATAATTATTGAAATGTTATACAATAATTTTTTTAGACATGTCAACTCAATTTGTAAACAGTTGATGGGAATTAAATTAAAAAAAAGAAAAAAATAAAAAAGGCTTTTACGGCAGTTTCACAATCGTCGCAAATAAATATGCTAGCAAACATATACGGCAGTTTTCGTTTTTGTCGTAAAAAACTATTTGCGGTGGTTTTATAACTGCCGTAAAAAGGTGTCGCAAAAGCTAAATTAATTTCGTAGAACCTTTTTACTGCGGTTGCTTTTACGATGGGTTGGAATCGCCGTAGAACCACCGTGAAAAACCTTTTACGGCGGTTTTTGTCCGCCGTAAATAATCCCGTTTGTTGTAGTGTACAATAGGGAGAAAATTATGCTTTATTGTAATTATGCAGTGGTATATTTTGTTCATAACTATACAGCTTAGCCCTATATTTTAAATTGCAATGTAATATAGATTTACTCTTGTGAATTCATTCGTTTACTCTAATGATTTTTATTGCTCTTCATTTCATACACTGCATTTCTTACATAAAACATTACATTACATCATCTTTACCATAAATCCTATCAAAATGAGCAGCAACATGTAGAATAGCAATGCTTACCATGACAACATTCTTCATTTTTTCATTGATTTGCACAAGCACTTCATTTTGGGTCGTCAGTTACTTCATATCACCTTGCATCTTCCATAAAATGTTTTGGACTTCATCCTTCCTGGTCTACTCCTCACTTTCGACATTAGTGCATTTCACCAATTTAAGAATATCACAGTTAACTTCTTCAACATCAGGCTCCAATTACCTATAGAAATTACATATTCCATTTTTGCATATAAAATATAACTTACTAGGATTATTAGAAGACTTAGAAATCATAATAGATGCCCTTGCACTACATTTGTATATCCTGTTTTTTAATTTGATTAGGTTGTCATTTAGCATTTTAGATCTACTTTTTGCACTCATGTTTGATGTTTTGCTATTTCGCCTCACATTGCTTGAGCTTGCTTGATCCCTTTATGTACTTGGACTTCCCTTTGATGTCATTTTGTTCAACCTTGCATTACTTTGTTGCTAGTTGTGTAACTTGAACTTTGATGTGTTAAATGATGTTCAAATGGTGAGTTATAGATTTTGATTGTTTATGTTGATAATATTTATGCCAAATGATAGTTGCTAGTGAGATTGCTTGTGTAAAAATCATGGCTATGTTTGATTTCAAGTTGTGTTGTGTTTGTATTTCAATGGTATTTTTGCTGGTTTAAACCTACTTCATATACTAGTACAAAAACAACCATGCATGGTGCAACGATTAGCTTGTAATAGTTATATTGATTTTTTTAGAAGTGAGGGGTGAATATGTCATTTCCTACGGTAACATTTGCAGGGAGGATTCATTTTTAATTGGCTCCATTAAGGTTAAAAAGGTCATTTCTTAAATAAATTAATAGTTTATTTATGCACTTGTTTTTTAAAATAAAGCAAAAGGTATATAAATAATTGCAGAAGTTTTGGATAGAAAATTGATATCATCAAACTGCTAAGCTAACATAAGGGTAATTTATAATGATTTTTTGAAAAAGTGGGGTTGGTGCTCATACAAAGGTAAAAAAGACGTTTCTGAGGTATAATAAGGCAAAAGTCAGGGGTGGCTTGTGACATTTCCCTATTTAAAATCGTAGCTAAATTTTTAAATTTTTGTAAAAATATACGATTATATAGTTTATATCAAAGTTTAAATTGTATTTTAATCAGTATCAAAACAAAATAATTTAACATTCAATTATAAAATTAAAATTGATCTATTTATATATGAAATAATTTAAATTTTATACATACATATTCCAAATTTATATAACATGCACTACAAGAAAACTGACTATTTACTACACCCTTCTACGTCGGTTTTTAAAAACCGCCTTAATAATTTTTGCGTATCACAATCTGCGGCGGGCAGCCATGCCTGCAGTAAAAAGTTTCACATTTACTTTATAATCGTCTCTCTTTTCTCTCCTCTTTTCTCATCCCTAATCCCCTTTATAATCGTCTCTCTCTTCTCTCCTCCTTTCTCATCCCTAATCCCCAATCGTTCTAATCCCTAATTTCTCCCATCTTTCACTTTCTTTTTCTTTAGCCCCTGCAATCCCTAACCAGTGCAAGGCTGTAGCATCCATTCTCAAGCAAAGCTACCATTCCGCATCAACGTTCCCGCACTATCACTTACTAGGCGACCCAGCTAGCCTGCCATTGTTGTTTTGGTTGGAAACCATTGCTGCTGTCAACCTCTGATTCTCTATGCGCCCTCAAAAAAGGTAAAAATTTATTTATCTCTTGATAACTCGATGTCATCAGAGAATTTTTGGAAAAAAAATTCTGTTTGGTTGCTATTAAAATCGTAAAGAATTAGAAAGTGTAATGGTGGTGTCGGCACCGCAGTTGGCAGTGGTTTGCCGTGATAGGCAGAGAGCATCCATGTTGTCTTATAATTTGTGTTTTAATATAAAAAAATAACATAGTTTAAAGAATAATTAATTATTGACATAGATGGGGTTGTCTTGCTTTAGAGATTGTGGGGGACAAGCATTTAAAGCTTTATGTTTTAAAAGTATTATTAAAAAGACTTTTAATTTTTAAGTTCTAGTGTGGTTTGACATGCCGTAGCTTTACTTTTTCTAACTTTTGGTAAGTAGCACAATTAAAATAATAACAATAATTATTCATAGACTAACATGTGTCATTTTACTATTAAAGCAATGACTCTTTATTCAACCTAATTCGTAAACCAATATTGCCAAGGACGTGTTCTTGAATGTCCATATGTTAAACAGTGAAAGAATATTTGTTATGCTATAATGATTCTTGTTTTAGTTCGTTTTACATTAATTAGAATATTTGGTAAGATTTTTTAATATATTTTCATGGATTGCAATGTTAAACTATAGTTACTATTGAGTTAAACTCGATACAGGTTTATGTTAAAATTACTTTTAATTTATTGATTTGTGTCTATAATTGTAGTACTTGAAGTTTAGTTGGTATTTAATTTGTTTCAATTTACCAATTTGGAATCCTTCCTTGTGTTTGAATTTGAGTAATTAATTCGAATTTGTTTTATTTCAATAAGGAAAAGCATGAATTTAAAAATTTTAAAGCCTAGAATGTAAGCTTTGGAAACCTTATTTAATTTATATAACTTTAATACGATTGAGCTTACAAAAAAAGTGCATTATTTTTATTGTTTTTAAATATTTATACGTTTGATAATGCTCTTTCTTTTGGCAGCCTAGATCCAAGAAAGAGTTGCTGATTGGGATGAATTCGGTCTGTCCACTTGGGTAAGCTGCTTCTTGGAAAAGTTGCTTTTAAGTACAACAAATTAGGTGAAGGGCTTTGAACTCATCTCAGCAAATAAATGTGTGAAATATATATATTTTATTTTAATAGCTATCAGTAAACAATTAGTACTTACTTTCCAAATGGTCAAAGCTAAATAGCATTTATTAACCTTGTCTCATGCATTGTTTTAATAAAATGACAATGATAACGACATTGAGTTCTCCATGTGGTTGAAAAGCTAGTAGATTAGGAAGGTGGGAAAAAAATAAAAAATAAAATTTGAAAACATAAAAAAGAAATGGGTTGACGTTCGATTTATCTGCTTTATCTGCTCATCCCTCAAGTTACTTAATTTGTGTGGCTCTCAATAAACTATTTTCTGATTTATCTGCTCATCTATCTAGTTACTTAGTTTGTTTCTCCCACGAAGAATTTCTGAAGAAAACGTAAGTGAATCTAGTCTTTCAGTTTTTATTAATTAATTAATATTGACTAGGATTTTGCTGTGAGTTTTACAAATTCGATTTCGCTTTTCTGGAACTCGCCTGATTGGATATATTCTTGGGTTTGAAAATTGTGAGTTCTACATAAAAAGATGGCCAGTATTGGATGGCATGACCTTTGAGGATGTATTGATTAGTTTTCCTAATGCTATACCTTGTGGAGTCAAGGTTGCATCCTGCAATGGGAAGATTATCCTGAATCCTGATGACTCTTATATTCTGCAAGAGGAAGATGAAATTCTTGTCATTGCAGAAGATGATGACAGCTATGCTCTGGCAGGATTGCCAATGGTGCTTTCATTTTCCCTTAGAAAATACAGATTTTTAAATAAATTTCTTATTGTTCTAGCTTATTTTCCAATAGTCATATGGTCTGACATGGTAAATGCATAATGGTGAGACTTGAGTTCCAGCTTAAATGGATCCAGCTGCATTTAACTTCACTGGAAAGAACAAAAGAAAAATAGGGAATGATAAATAAATGCAATAAAAGATAGAGAACACTTAGATGACTTGACTGTTAGTATATGAATGGGCTCAACTTAGTTGTCTGTATTTTATCATCCCTTGCACCATTGTTCCCAAAGATAACAACATATATTTGCCATGTCTGAAGCAATCATTTTATACATTGGCCTGACTTTTGTATTTGACTTGATGTCGTAATTTCGATGATATGGTAATCCCACTTAAGGTTTCTCAATTATCTTGCTGTCTAGGGTAGAAATGATTTTAGTCTTGTTCACGTTTAACACATTTGTTGAGACAGAAATAATAGAATAATTGAACAGTAAAATTATCTAATGTTCTGACATCTATATGTTGTGTACTGTTTAGAACATTAATTTGATGGTGGAAGGGATATCCTGGCTAAAAATTTGTATAAGTTAGGCAGAGTTATCACAATTAGGCAGTGATTTATGATAAAGAAACTTGCAATAGTTTTTGCAGGCTAGGATGATGCCTCTATGGAATTTGACAAAGTGGGTATGGGGCATACCATAATTATAAAACTTACATAAACACAACAATTTGATCATTCAGGTCAAAGACACATCATTCATACACATTGCTCGACCTACAAGAAAGTCACAGAAGATTCTACTTTGTGGATGGAGGAGGGATATTGATGATATGATTTTGGTGTGTTATTTGGTTCCGCAGATTTTAATTTTGGCTGATGAATCAGTTGAAGATTCAGCCATTCAAGCAGATCCCAGATCTCTTGCTACACTACTTCTGATTCGTGATATTCAGGTAATTTGAAATATGATATGATTAAATGAGCTTGTCAGCATGGCATTAGCCATGGTTGCAGAGGATCGACAGATAAATGATGTCTTAGAAGAGCTGTTTATAGAGGAGGTACTCCATTTTAATTGCTAAGACTGATTTGATTGCATGAGATCACAATTCAATTGTAACTTAAGAGATGCAAGTCACCAAAAAATATGTATTGAGAAGTAATAGGTTTTTGTGGAATTATTTTAAAGCTTTAAAACAAATTCTATTATATTACATTAATGTGGCCTTGTGCAATGATTTAATCCTTGTTATTGATCATTTGGGAATTTATCATCTATCTCTAATGAACATAGTTGATCATTAATGGATCCTCTGATTCTAACAGGGAAATGAATTGCAAATAAGGCAAGCAGATCTATACCTTCGTGAAGGTGAGGAGTTGAGTTTGTTTGAAGTGATATTATGAGCCCGACAAAGACGAGAGATTGTTATTGGATACTGTTCAGCTCACGCTGAAAGAGCAGTCATCAATCCACCTTCCAAAAGTAAGAGAAAGAAGTGGTCACTGAAGGATGTTTTTGTGGTAATTGCAGAGAAGGAATAACCCTCTTTGTTGCCACAACTGAAAGGGTTATTCTTCGAAGGGAGAAAATTCTTTTGAAATCAGTAGAAGAATAAAGGTCCTGGATTGAAGCTATTGATTGAGATTGCGAGTGTACATAATGGAGAGAAGCACAATCTCCATCCATATCACATATTGCAGAGGTCAAATCTCAAAAATACTGAAGGCCCTAGAGGATTAATGGATAACATTGAGCAGATCAACTTCGTTGCCAGCCTTGCATGTTTATAAAATTGTCGTATACATCTCTTTTTGTTCTTAGGTTATGCTATATGGTACAGATGAAGTTGTTTTTCATGTCCCTTTCCACACTCTATACTTGTATAAACTTTGTGTTTTACATAAATTATATAAAAAAGTTAGTGCTTGTAATATCTTTTGCTACTCCATACTAATTTTGAAAAACAAAATATATGCAAAATATATGCAAAATTTTATCCCACGAAAATTGTACAAAAATTGTATAAAATTTTTTTACGGCGGTTTTTTGTTCGTCGTAAATACAGACTTTTTACTGCGGTTTTGTGACCTTTTACGGTGGTTTTTTGTTCGTCGTAAATACTAACTTTTTACGGTGGACACAAAACCGCCGTAAAAAGGTGTAGTGATTGCCGATCATGTTTCGTTGCTTATTTTTACGTCGAAAAATGAAACCGCCGTAAAACTATATTTACGGCGGGCCAAAACCGCCGTAAAAGCTTTTACTGCGGTTGTTTTTGCGGCGGTTCTAAACCGCCGCATAACCACCGCAAATGACTATTTACGGCGGTTTTGGCCCGCCGTAAATAATCCTCCCTGTTGTAGTGATATGAATTTATATTCAATATATATTTTAAATATAAATTATAAAATATATACTCATAAATACAATACTTACGAAAATATTATAACAAATATTATATTATTTAAATAATTAGTCAATAAAATAAATTATTATAAAATTTGAATCGGTAATCCTAAAGTTTTCCATCAATAAATGGTAAGTTCCTCCAGAGAGTAGAATATTAAATGAAGGCGAATGAAATATAAATATAGAAATCCAAACCCGAAGGAATATGTAGTAAATACAAAGTGGATGCTACACAAATGAAACGCTTTGAATGAAGCTATCGGAAAAAAATTCAAAAATAAAAATTATGAAAATTGTTGAAGTACGAAGTAAATACAAACTGGATGTTGTACAAATCAAATGCTTTGAATGAAGCTATCGGAAAAAAAAAATTCAAAAATAAAAATTATGAAAATTGTTAAAAGTAAATAAATAAATATTTATAAAAATTTTTGAAAATAAATAAGTAAATATTTATAATTTTTCTTATTAATTAAGTATAAATTAAAAAAATTAACATAAAGTATAATTTTGTATTTTTTTTCTAGTGAGGGCACTTTTGACTCTATAAACTTGAAAAGTAAAAGTACCTCTCAAAACGTAGTCAAGTCCTTGCTTTTCGGGTCCTTTATAAAACCTAATTTTTTTAAACAATTTCTTTTTTTAAGCAGGTTGAAAAGAAACCCCAAAGACCCTAAGTTGTTGCTCAAAAAAAAAAAATTCTTTTCATAGCAACAACCACCCCAAATTGGCCTTAAAACAAAACCAAATTTGATTACATTAATTTATAGGATTATAACAGCAGCATAGTTATAGCAACCTCATGCATGTAAAAGAATTAAAAAATAAATTTATTAAATGGTCAACTTAAAATAAAATCTTCCCAAGAAGTTAACTTGGAAGAACTTAAATTTAAAAGTGGTTGCGTTGTATCATAAGCTAAACAAATAAATTTTCTTAGACCTTTACGTATAGGTATGTGAATTTTTTTATTAGTAAAATTTATTTGTAGTTTCTACATAAAAGTATATCTAAAAGCTGACATTACACTTCTTAATATGATTTTCTTATGAAAAAATTATGTTATCAAATCATAAATCACAAAAGTTAAAAAAACATCGAAAAATGATGGTAAACTTACCATTTCATATTTTTAGTATATAATATATTACACTGTACATTTCTTTCTTCACTAGAAATCCAACATTTTTATTTCTCAAAAATCTTTTTTTTTGGAAAAATTATTATTCACATAAAAAGAAAAAGATAGTACAATATACGAGGGGCATACCCCAAGAAGAGTATTTAGTACTCACAAGTCCAAAAGGAAATAACAAAGCCCAAAAATCTTGAAACCATGAAAAACTAGAATTAGAATAAAATTAACAAGTGGGTTTATATAGTGTGGTGCAAAAAGAGTTTATAATGGAGATAAATTAAAGGGCAAATCACATAGACCACTCTTATGTTTTGGCAAAATTATGCACTCTTAACATCTTTTATAAATTTTGCCATCTCCCACCCCTATCGTTTAAAAAAAAAAAATCATAGAGTACCCTTCTATTAGTTTATCCATTAAATAATTGTAAACAAGATGAAGTGTTATGGATAAAATAGTCAATTTACTAATAGAAGAGTACTCTGTAATTTTTTTTTTTAAAGATAGGGTAGGCATTGAATTAATTTCATTTCTGCCATGTTTATTTAAATTCGCTATTAGGAGTATTTTTAATAATTGCAAACGAAATGGATAGAAATGTGACTTCATCTAAAAAATAAACTAACAGAAGTGTACTCCATGATTTTTTTTTTTGAAAACATAAGGGTAGTCAATGACAAAATTTACAAAAGATGTTAGAGCACATCATTTTGCCAAAACATAGGGTAGGTATGTGCCATTCCCCTGTAAATTAAATGTATATTTTACGTCCACAAGGCTGTTACATGTATGTAGTTTTTGTAATCCTATAGATTAATATAATTAAATTTCGTTTTTTGTTTTAGGGCCAATTTAGGATAGTGGTTGATGTGAAAAGAAGTTTTTTTTTTTGGTGCAAAAATAGCAATCTAGAATGTGTGGAATTGCTTTTCGACCTAATTTTAAAAAAAAGTTTTTACAAAACCCTAAAGCAAAGACCTAACTGCTTTTAGAACCGTGCTTCTATTTCTGAAATATAAAGAGTTTAAAATACTCACTAGAAAAAAATATATTATATTCATTATTTTTCAAAACAATCATTGAATTTCAATTATTTCACATAAAATCTTGATAAGATCCACCCATAAAGTTACACAAAAGTGAATATCTTTTACTTTATAGTTGTTGAGTGGCATTATTTTTATAAATTATTTATACACACTCATATAAATTTACGTAATATTATTTGTTGATTGTCATATCATCTATATTAATTAATGAACTTAAAATTTAAAACTCACTTATCCAATCGAATCATAACTCGTCAGTTTGTCATAAGTAAGTTTGTGAATAGTATTAATCGAGTACTTATTGCATTGTCTTGAATGTTATGTTGTGATTTTTTCTCTAGACTATCCCACACTTGTAGTGCTAGAAAGACAATAATATAAGTTCTCAAATTTGAGTTATATTGCTCAGTGGCATTAGCCCTAGTTGGCAATGCATGATCATCAATTAGTCAAAATCACATACAGCACAACCACCAAAACACAACCACAGCAGGCCAATCACTAGCACCCAACCTGAAGCCCAACCAAATCAAAAACAAAAACCCAACGTCAAGTCTACCATCTCCGCATCACCCAACCACATCCCATGAACAACCGAAGATCTAGCTGACAACACAGCAACTAAACAATAGTAATAGCACCGAGATTTAAGATTTAGATTTGATTAATGCTAATTGTATGAATTACCCATGCAATCTTGCTCATACAAATTAATGTATCATAATTTAACTGGAGGGATGAATTTTATATGCTAATTACATTAATATGATTTATATGATAATTATTCAATAATGTCGTATAGGTTATATGTGTTGGAACAAAAAGAAATACAGAGAACTGACTTCCAGAATTGAGTATCTTGTAAGCTAAGCCAATATTAGGAATTCATACTTTTCTAACAAGGCACGTGAGCTACTGTGTGCCAGTAGTCTATACACTTAGGCAAAGCTTGTATATAAAGACCTACATGGAAAGCTGAACAATTAATGAAAAACAGTTTTGTTGGTTAACCTCTGTAACAAACTTTCACTGGAAGTTTCTCTCGAATATGGTATCAGAGCTCCATGGTTGATCCAGAAAAATTCCGTCACAAATATGTAATTCTCTAGATAATCCAAATCACAAACTGAAGCTACAAGCATGAGCAATCCAGTCACAAGTTCGCAAAATCTCAATGGAGAAGGATACTCTGGTTCGTCAAGCTTATCTAATTTCTCTTCTCCTAGCTTTGCGATTCAGTTACCTCCAAGTTTACCTCCACTCTCAATCAAGCTCAACAGAAGCAATTATGGCTTCTGGAGATCACAGATCATTCCAGATCTAGGAGCCTACGATCTTGATCGATTCATAACTGGTGACAAGATCTATCCTCCTCCTTACTTGTCTTTATCAACTGTTAATCCTAGTAATGAAACTAAAATTGTTAAGCAAACAAATCCTGATTATGTAGCATGGAAACGAATTGATAGATTTGTCCTGAGTTGGCTTTTAGCATCAATCACTGAAGGAATGTTTGGCTATGTAGTTAGATGTCAATCTTCTATGAGTGTGTGGCAAACACTAGAGAAACTGTTTCAAACAGAGTCAAGAGCCAGATCTATGAATCTTAAACATCAACTACAAACTACTCGAAAAGGCTCTTTGACAATCAGTGATTATTTTCTTAAAAAATGAAAGAAATCTCAGACACTCTATATGCTATTGGTACTGAGATAACAGAATATGATCTCTTATTGCACATTCTTGATGGTTTGGGTCCTGAATATGATGCTATTGTAGTCAATATAAATTCTAGAGTTGGTTTTGTATCCTTGGAAGAAGCTCAGTTCCAATTACAGAGCTATGAACTTCGGTTAGCTCAGCATAATATTGTACAATCAGTTAATCTTGATCACAGTGTAAATGTTGCAAGAAGGACAAACCAGTTTAATAATTTTGGTCAAGCACAGCATTTCAATCAATTCACCAGACCTCCTTTCAATCAAAGTTTTAGAGGAAAAGGCAGACGTAGAGGACAAGGTCAAGGAGGAAGGTTTAACTCTAATGGAGGAAGGAGTGGCTCAAATAACAACAGGCCAATTTGCCAACTGTGTGGGAAACTTGGTCATGTTGCTCTAAAATGCTATTATCGGTTTGATATAAACTTTCAAGGAACTCAAGGTGCTTCAGGACAGCAGCAAAGTAATAATTCACAGCAAGGAGGGTCAAACAGCTCTCAAGCTTATATAGCTTCACCCAATACAGTTTCTGATACTAACTGGTACCTAGATACTGGAGCAACTGATCATATTACTAAGGATCTACAAAATCTGGATGTCAAGGAAAACTATGCTGGTACTGAAAATGTTCAAGTAGGGAATGGTAATTCTCTATCAATTTAACATCTCGGTACATCTTTCTTAACTAGTTTACAGAATTCTAAAATGTTGGTGCTAAAAAGAGTTCTTCATGTTCCTCAAATAACAAAGAACTTGTTAAGTATTTCCAAACTGTCTTCTGACAACAATGTATTTGTGGAATTTCACCCTCATTTCTGTCTTGTTAAGGACAAGAATTCAGGAGCAATTCTACTGCAAGGCAAGCTTGAGGAGGGTTTATACAAGCTTTCCACATCATCAACTCCCTGCCTGGTCAGATCTATATCCTCTATCAACACACCTCAAAATTCAGTTAGAAGTCACATTTCAATGCTTTCCTGTACAACTTTAGATTCTGATGCTAAAACCACTATAGCTACTTGGCATAAAAGGTTAGGCCATCCAAATGAAATAACTTTAGCTCATGTTGTTAAGCAATTCAATTTGAGTGTAAATAAAATAAACAAGCTGCAGTGTGAAGCTTGTAGTTATGGAAAACAATGTCACTCCATTTATCCTTCTTCTCAAACTAATTTCAAAGTGCCTTTTGAAATTGTTTTTGCTGATGTTTGGGGTCCTTCACCAATGAAGTCAATTGATGGTTATACCTATTATCTGCTGCTTGTTGATGGTTATAGTAGATATAGCTGGATCTATCCTATGCAATCTAAGTCTGAAATTACAACTTATTTCCTTCAGTTTGTTAGCTTAGTAGAAAGACAGTTTGACAGGAACCTTAAATGCTTGCAAACTGACTGTGGAGGAGAGTTTAAACCCCTTCAACAATTACTTGACAAACTTGGTATTGTATTTAGACATTCATGTCCTTACATTCATCAACAGAATGGAACTGTTGAAAGGAAGCATCGGTCAGTTGTTGAAATTGGTCTCTCCTTAATGGCTCAGGCAACAATGCCCTTACATTACTGGTGGCATTCTTTCCATACAGCAGTGTATTTGTTGAACAGGTTACCTACTTCAGTGTTACATCATGCTTCACCATTTCAAAAACTTTTTGGCAAGACACCAAACTATAAGAATTAAAGGTGTTTGGGTGTGCTTGTTATCCAAATCTCAGACCTTATTCATCACACAAATTTTCATTTCATACCTCTGTTTGTGTGTTTCTTGGATACAGCAGTTGTCACAAAGGTTATTTGTGCCTACATTCCTCAGGTCGTGTTTATATTTCAAAAAGTGTTATATTTCATGAAGATCAGTTTCCTTTCTTAGACAAGAATTTTATCACCTCAAATCATGTCAATTACCTGCCACCAGTTGTCTCTCAACTTTCATCCTGGTTTCTTCCTTCTCATGTTGTTTCAAATATAACTTCTGGTTCAACCTTTTCCTCTTTATCCTTACCAACCTAATTAGCCTCTAGATCATCAATTCCCTCAAATACAATTCTCAACTTAACAGATAACTTAGCTACTTCAGACTCACCATCCACAATTCAATCTTCTCAGAATTGTAGCTCTTCACAAAGTTCTGCCAATTCATCACCATTGCCATCAGTTATTCCTCCTGCTCCACTTGTAAACACACATCCAATGGTAACCCGAGCCAAGGATGGCATCTTTAAACCAAAAACTTATACTGTTGCCTCACTTGACACAATAACACCTGACACAGTAGCACAGGCATTATCAAGTCCTCATTGGAAAGCAGCTATGTAATTTGAATATGAGGCATTCATGTCAAATAAAACCTGGTCCTTAGTCCCTTACAATTCTAACATGCATATAGTTGATTACAAGTGGATTTTTCGCATTAAATATAATGCAAATGGGAGTATCCAAAAGTACAAGGCCAGACTTGTGGCCAAAGGTTTTCAACAGTCAGCAGGGATTGATTACTTTGAAACTTTTAGCCTTGTCATCAAACCATCTACTATAAGAGTTGTGCTCTCATTAGCAATTACATTTGGTTGGGATATACAACAAATCGATGTCAATAATGCATTCTTAAATGGAGACTTACAAGAAAATGTATATATGTATCAACCTGCTGGTTTTATTAATTCTGAGTATCCTCAATTTGTTTGTAAATTGCACAAATCCTTGTATGGATTGAAGCAAGCTCCAAGGGCATGGTTTGATAAACTAAAGGGAGCTTTGCTTCAGTGGGGGTTTGGTATGTCTTCCTCTGACACTAGCCTGTTCATTTACAAATATGAAACTACTCTAATCTTGCTACTAGTTTATGTGGATGATATTCTAATTACTGGGAACAACAATCAAGTGTTGAAGAAAGTTATCAGGAATTTAAACAGAAATTTTGCACTGAAGACACTGTGTACAGTTAGTTACTTTCTTGGCTTTGAAGTTCAGCAATGCCAAGGTGCCTTACTGTTAACACAAAGAAAGTATGCCACTAACTTACTAAAGAAGTAATCATATGTTGGAAGCTAATGCAAGTCCAACACCAATGACCAGCTAATCAAAAGTTATCAGTTGAAGATAGTGAGGTATTTGAACAACCAACAGTTTACAGAAGCATTATTGGAGCTTTACAATATCTTGCTATGTCTCGTCCAGATATTGCTTATGTAGTTAATAAGCTAAGTCAATTTCTACAAGCTCCAACAAAACTGCAATGGCAAGCCTGTAAACGATTGCTGAGATATGTTAAAGGAACCTTGAATCATGGATTATTGTTTAAGCTTATGACATCATTTGTTTTGACTGGTTTCAGTGATGCAGATTGGGCAAGCTCAATTGATGACAGAAGATCAACATCTGGATGTTGTGTGTATTTTGGATGCAATTTAATTTTCTGGTCATCTAAAAAGCAAAAGACAGTTGCAAGATCCTCAACTGATTCAGAGTACAGGACATTATCACAAGCTGCTACAGAGGTTATTTGGCTGCAAAGCTTGCTGAGAGAACTGAATTTCAAGTTAACTGAGATACCAGTCTTATGGTGTGACAACAAAGGAACAGAATCACTGGCTGCCAATCCTGTCTTCCATGCTCGCACCAAGCATATAGAAGTTGATTTTCATTTCATTAGAGAGAAGGTTTTGTCAAAGCAAATGAGTGTTAAGCATATCCCTACTGAGCAACAAATTACAGACATAATGACTAAGCCTCTTGCTGATACCAGGTTCGAACTTTTCAGAGACAAATTAGGAATTTTGTCTTCAAACAAGTTTGCTGATCGAGAAGGATACAGTCAAACTTGAAGGGAGGTGTTGAAACAAAAAGAAATACAGAGAACTGACTTCTAGAATTGAGTATCTTGTAAGCTAAGCCAATATTAGGAATTCATACTTTACTAACTAGGCACGTGAGCTACTGTGTGTCAGTAGTCTATACACTTAGGCAAAGCTTGTATATAAAGACCTACATGTAAAGCTGAACAATTAATGAAAAACAGTTTTGTTGGTTAACCTGTGTAACAAACTTTCACTGGAAGTTTCTCTCGAATAATATGAGTGAGTTTATATTGACAATTTTGTAAGAGTAGCATCACTCAAAAAACTTATAAGTAATTTATAGAAAGAAACAAAAGCTAAGATTCAAAAAAAAAAAAAATTCAACATTCATTAACTGTAAATTCATGGGCTCTCAATAAAGGCATAAAACAAACTTTTAAATTCGTTATATGAATAGACTCTCCATTAAGAAGTCATAAAAGATAAATGAGACAAGACAAAATATCTTTTCCTTCTAGTGACTGTAAGGAAAGGTACAAAGTATCAATTCTCAATTCTACTATTTCATTCACTCAAGGAATATCGTAACCAAAGAGACAACTAAAGCCGGATCAACAGTCCCAGGAAAAATGGTTAATCGAAATTTATTCCTTCTTGGATATATCTGTCGAAGCTTGTACATGAGACTAGTCTGCATCAAAATAAGACACAACAAATGAGACTTACATATGATAAGTAATGAATTTTTTGTTAATGAGAATGTGTTGTAGGATAAGAATTTTTTGATTAGGCTTATTGAGTTTATTTTTGTCACTTGCTTATTTTAGGTATTAATTGATTTACGAATCTAATATTTGAGGATTTTGACTTCTAATTAACTCAAATTCTCAATCTGACATGATCTTATTTTTCTGTTTTACATGATTTTATTTTCCTACTCATATTAATGTTAGACTAGAATAAATAAGTATCATAATCATTTGATTTAATAGACTTGTTGAATTGATTAGTGAATGAAGGTTTTGATTTTTCCTTAGTTTTTTGTCTAATTTCTTCCCCTAATTCTCTCTCGTGTTTTTTCTTGCATTTTTCTCTGATTTCTGTGACATCCCTACAAGAAAGTCTAGAGTATATCTATTATACAATACTATGTTGGCTTGGTAAATATTGTATAATTTTTTGTTCATATGTAGATTCTACTTTCTTACTAAAGCATTTAGTTTTGAACAAAAAAATGAAAAATAATAGATGATATTTGAAGATAATAAATTATAAAAAAAAGATATGTTAGATATACTACCTCAGCAAAAAAAAAAAAAAAAAAATGATGCAACAAATATATCGAGACTTTCTCTGTGTTAATTCAATAGATATAATTACAATCCATGAAATTGATTTCAATAATAGATGATAAGAAAACAATAAGACTTCGTTACAAAATATTACTGATTAGAACATTGAACCTGCAAAGTGCAAACCACCCAATATTACTACATAATCAGCATCACATAACATAATCTACTGAATTGATCTCATTAAATGTAGAATATAAGTTAGAGATAATATCATGGGACTAAATTGAGGTGCTTTTTGTTGGGTGTGGGTATCCTTGCAGGTATATACATATTTTTTAATTTAGTATTATCAACTCATCAACTTTCCATGCTATCAGATCTAGTAGATGAATAATTAAAAATTAAGCCAAAGATTTGAGTTAAGAGATTCTAATCTTATATACACCGTAATTGATATCAAAGACGCAGAAAGATGGGGATAAAATTGACAAAATATTAAGGTCAGTGCCATATTTGAGGTTGTTGAGGGGCTGCTGAGTGTTCTTCTTCTGTGTTTGGGGTTGTTAAGGTCAACGCTGAGAACTCTTCTGTGTTTGAGCTTGTTGAGGTGGTTTTGGGTTTTGTCTTGGTTGTTCAGGGTTCTTTTGGAATGACCTGTTTGGGGGATTGGGTTTTCGGTGTTCCTGTGATATATTTATGCTTTTGTTTTTGTTATTGCTAAAGGATACCTTGTCCGTTATTTGTAAATTTTTTCATTCAGTTAATACAATTTTCGTTTCTTATCAACAAAAAAAATGACAAAATATTAATATATAGAAAATAGAATAAGCATCTAGGAGAGCTTAGGCTTTAATGAAATTAATATGATGTACCTAATGCAATTGTGAAAAGGAAAACAAAACAAAACAAAAAAACCAAAGAAAAAGGAAAGGACAAGAAAAAATACTTCTATATATATATATATCCATTAAATAGGTTCTGAAATCTCCTTGTTCAGTTTAAGTAGCTATGTTTCTCCTCCGACCAAAATACATCTCTAAATGTTCAATTCCCATACTTGAATGATCTTATATCAAACAATGTGATTTCAATTTCGCATGAAAGCCAAACACTTTCCTTGAATTACCAGTAAGAAAAGTAGCACTATTCTAGTATGATGAAATAGTTAATTTTAGAACAATGTAAGGAAAATAACAGACAAATGGCTAGCAGAATCTATGTTTAACTTTAAATGTTGTATAAAATATTTATAATATATACCTGAGCCACTATGGAATTGCCTCTATAGATGGTGCAAGATCTTTGGAAAGGAAAGCCTTTCACCTTAAAATCAGAAGTTGGCTCCCCCCAGTTTTCACCAACAGCAAATACCTCAAACTCAGTTCTAGTAAGTCTATCCAGTGTCCTCTGCACTCTAAACATCAAGTCCTTCTCCCCACCATCATCACTCTTAAAACCTTGCCATGAACCCTTCTACAAGCAGGAAACATATCATATTAGTCCCTGTTTACTCCAATAAACGATGACAATTTCTTCGAATTCGCAAGTTCACAACCAATAACAAGACATTATTTGACAAGATGATCACCTTTGTAGACTAAATTTATTGGGGGGGAACAAAGTATAAAAGGGGAAAAGTGATGAGATAAAACTTGAGGTGAGACCAACTTGTTTGTTTCATATGCAAACCTAAGTTTTAAGAACAAAATAAGGCCCTGTTAGATAGTGGCCATGTCTATAACTCTCATATTAACAGAAAGAACACAGAATATTGAAATAAAAGAGTACAACTGGAAGATTAATTTGAGTTTGTTCAATAATGTGATTCTAACCATATTGGTAAGGAATTCAAACACCAAAATGCAATCAGAATCCCTTGCAGTCAAGCTAAAAGACAAGTTTGTCAGTAAACTTATTATGTTGAATAACAGCTAAAAGTATCCCTTGCTTTTTATTTTGCAACAACACAACAATCCCGAGCAGACTCTTATCTGGAAGGGTAATATGATCCATACAACACGTAGTGACAAAGTTTTAATAATTAATGAGGAATGTACTAAATAATACCCAAATAATTGTTGCGCCTTACAAAACATAGTAACCTGTTTATTACAGCGCAATACTAATAATAGGTTCCATTGGCGAACACAGGCCTAAATCACAAGTTGCTTAGACAACAATAACGAACATTCACTTACTGATAGGGATTATCACTTAAAACTTTTTATAGCATTCTTTATTAATTCTAACTTAACCAACATCGAAATTGATGGGTAGCATTATCCCTACCTGAAGAGATTGTCCTATGATTTGCTTGTTGAACTAATCTTTGAAAAAAAAAAAAAAAAAGAGTCCAAGGCTACTTTTAGTTTTTAAAAAAAAACCTTAATTTAATTTAATTTTATTGTTTAGAAAAATTCAACACAATTTGTACTCTCATCTCTTCACCTGCAAATCTAGGACTGAAAACAATAATTAAAAAAAAATAGAAAAAGGATATAAAGAAAGCGTTGCCGTTGCGTACCTCTTGGTGATAAAAGGAAATGAGAGGAGTTCCTGCGGAATTTAAAACAACCCTAATACTATTAGCCGACGACGATTTGGAGGAAGACTGACTACGGCTGACTTTGAAGGCAATATTACCGGAGGAATCAGCAAACCCAATTTCTCCACGTGTAAGGCCAGGATGTTTCTTTGATACGAACAAATCAATCGGGATCGGTGGAGTCGCAATTTGTATCGAACTTGAAGCGTCCATTTGATTAACTGATCCCAACTCGGTCAGCTAGCACAAAACGAAGCGTCGCCGTTTTCATTTGAGTTCAATAGTAATCAGATTAGAATTAGATTGCTCAAAGGCGAAGGAATAACATCGAATTCCTTGGCTTGCGATGGGAAATGAGAATACTGCAATAGTTTATTCAAAAAGAGCTTTCTGAAAAGAAGTTTCGAATTATTAAAAAAAAAAAAAGAAAATCAAGTGCTGTTCCCGTCAGCAAAAAACATGAAGGGAATTTAGATGTAAGTGTAATACCCAGTCATACCCAGTCCTAGTAAGCACATTAAAAATGACGCCAGCCCAACTCACACTTATAAAAAACCAAGCCCAACCCCTCTAGCAAACAAAAGAAATTAAAAAAAGAAAAAAATTGAGAAAAAAAAAAAAAAAACAAAATAGAAGGGAAGAGAATACGAGAGGTTTGATAGAAAGGGTGAAGGCTTGGTGAAGAGCCTTAAATGGGGTCTGTTTTTCAATGACCTGGAAGATTCAAATCATCAGCTTGATGATAAAGATTATTTCCTATAATTAAGCTAATCAATTATTCAATAAGAAGGCAACATTCAAAAAGGAAAGAAACAATGAAATCAAACTTCTTGATTTTTCTGGTTGTAACAATCTGTCCAGCTTCAGAGCAACCTTGTCCTCAAGGCTGGAAATTCAGATAACGCTGCTGTGAATCATCAAAATATTCCCATGTAGAATCTTTAGGAAATGAATAGAACCAATAAACAAGCGCCTGAGTGACTGGTTTGTTATTTCTTTTGACCATCTGTCGATCCAAAATAGCTACTAGTTCTAGTTGCATTCGATCATCTTCTTGAATGGGTGGGACTTGAGTTTGAGGAGCTACGTTTTCTCCAACACATTTTTTGAAGCATGAGACATGGAAGACTGGATGAATCTTAGTGGCTGAAGGTAAGTCAAGCTTATAGGCAACTTGCCCAACACGTTGGAGCACCTTATATGGAGGAAAAAAACCAGGCGATAGCTTTTTGTTGCTTCGTAAAGCAATAGAACTTTGGCGAAAGGCGGCAACCTTAAATAAACCATGTCTCCAACCTCAAATTCTCGTTCTGATTGGTGCCTGTCAGCTATTTGCTTCATCGATGTTGAGCTTGTTGCAGGCTCTCTTTGAGTAGCCTAACCATAGCGTCTAGATTTAACAAACTCTGTTCCACAACAATAACACTAGTTTCTCTATGGTTGTATATGGCATAGGTTGGTGGTGGTCTACCATATACAACTTCAAAGGGAGTCATGCGAGGAGAAAAATGGAAAGATCTGTTGTACCACCATTCAGCCAAAGAGAGCCATCTAAACCATTCTTTAGCTTGTCCCCTGTCATACAACGCAAATATTGCTGTAGGCATTTCTTAACAATCTTCGTTTGACCATCCGATTGAGGATCATAAGCTGAACTCGTGTACTTTTGTTCCTTGAAGCTGAAATAACTCCTGCCAGAATATACTCGGGAACACCGGATCACGATCACTAACAATAGTCATTGGTAAACCATGAAGCTTGTAAACATTATCTATTAAAACCTAAGCCACCTCTTTAGCTATATAAGGATGGTTAAGTGCAATAAAGTGAGCATACTTGCTGAGGTGATCCACCTCTACGAAAATAACATCCTTGCCATGAGATTTTGGTAACCCTTCCATGGAATCCATAAGGTATCTGACCAAATTTGCACAGGTAGAGGGAGAGGTTGAAGCAATCCGGGTGTGACAACATTTTTCTGCCTTGTTTTGATGACGTATATCACAAGCAGCAACATAATTGCAAACATCTTTATTAATTTTCCTGCATTGAAATGCTCGTTTGATCTCTCTAAAGTCTTCTTTATGCCAGAATGACCATCATTAGGACCATCATGTGCTTCTTGTAGTATATGTGATATGAGACTAGAAGTAGAACTCAGCCATAACCTCCTTTTGTGTTTAAGCTATCAATGTCTTCTGTTGCTTGAATTTTGTTTTGAATTTGGGAATTTGTTTGGCACTCCCTGTGAAGCTGATCCATCCATTCATTAAGAGGTATAGAAAGTGCCATGATACATGAAGCCCCTTTGTTTTGACGTGATAATACATCAACGACTTTATTCTCATGTCCTCTTGTGTAAATTACTTCAAACTCATATCCTATCAACTTGGAAACCCGTTTATTGTTGCATAGGAGTGGTTATACATTGCTCCCACAAATATTTCAAGCTGAAATGATCAGTGTAGATTTTAAAATGGCAATCTAGAAGATAAGTTTTCCATTTTTTGTACGGCAAAAACCTCTGCTAACATTTCCTTAAGTGGACAAACCTAAATTCTTTTGAGAGAGGGTCTTGCTAATAAAAGCAAGGAGTCTACCTTCTTGCATAAGGACTACATCAATACCATTCCCTGAAGCATCACATTTCCACGACAAATGATTTAGAAAAATAAGCTAATGGTAACACTTGGGGCAGTACTCATTGCTTGCTTCAAAACTTTAAAGGCATGGTCAACATTCTTATTTCACTAGAGATTATCTTGCTTCAATAAATTAGTCAAGGGAAGACTAATTTTGCTCTAGTTGTGAAAAAACCTCACATAGTAACCTGAGAGCCCCAAAAAACCACATAACGCTTTTATAGAAGGTTTCGGCCATTGAAGCATACATTTAACCTTCATTGGATCTGTTGCCACTTTTTGATTGGATATCGGATAACCTAAATATTCAATTCGTTTTTTGACCAAAAAAGCTTTTTGATCTTTTAACAAACAAATGATTTTTTGGCAAGAGCTTGAAAGTTAACTCTAAAAATGTCTCAAATGGTCATCCAAGATAAACTATAAACTAATATATCATCAAAAAATATCAACCCAATTTTTATTAAGAACGGTTTAAATATAGAATTCATCAAACTTCAAAAAGTAGAAGGTGCATTGGTTAACTCAAAAGGCATCACTAAAAATTCATAGTGACCCTTATGAATTCAAAAAATTGTTTTATGCATATCTTCTAGATGAACTCTAATTCGATGGAAACCTAACTTCAGATCCAATTTAGAGAAGAAAACAACCCCATTTAACTCATCTAGCAATTCATCGATGATAGGTATTGAAAATTTATCTTTGTGATACTATTCAAGGCTTTATAGTCTACATATAACCACCAAGTATTATCTTTCTTTTTGACTAAAAGAAAAAGGTGATGAAAAAGGGCTGACACTAGGTCTAATGCTTCTAGCTTCTAACATATCTTTAACCAACCGTTCTATCTCATTTTTTTGAACAAATGGGCAACGATATGGTTTGACATTAGTCAGAGTAGTACCTGGTTTGAGTGGAAGTGTTTTATCATGATCCCTTCTCGGTGATAGTTCAGTTGGCTCCACAAAAATCTCCTTAAACTGTTGTAACAAAAGCATCAATGCAAGAGGCATCATCTTATGTTTTGTTAAATCTTCCTCTAATTTGCCTTGTTCTTCAACTTGGATTAAGAAAATATGAGCATTTGCAGCTTCAATGGTTTGTTTTAAATTTTTGCTCATTTAAGAAGTTGAGACAATTTTAATTGGTCCAATTGGTGTCCCATGTAACGCAAACCGTTTACCATTAATATTAAATTCCATCCATAGATTCTCAAAGTCCCATAAAATTGGTCCCAAATCAGCCAACCAATGAATTCCTAGAGCCATATCACAACAACCCAAGGATGGCAATATCCTATTCGCTATAAATTCCTTTTGACCATTGTAGTTGTCGACATATGGATGAACCACAAAGTTCAGTATCATCTGCAACTGCCATTGAAACGAGTCAGTTGCTTCTGCTTTGCACTTAGTATGCTTTGCCACGATTGGATCTAAGAAATTATGAGTAGCAGCAAAGTTGATGAATATGGTAATACCTTTCTTTTTTATAATCCCATGAACTCGCATTGTTTGAGAAGAATTAGCTCCGGCCAAAGCATGCACTAAAATAATCGATTCATGATCTTGCTCCGTAGTAGCTTCTACCAACACTCCTTTTGAGACCTCCTTTAATTCCTCTCCTTCTATCAAGTAAGTTTGCCTCTTAGTACACCATGGCCTGGTACATAATAGCATAGATTTTTATTCCGTAGTTCTTGCATTTCCGCAACTGAAATTCTCTTAATGGGAGGAATTGATCCATATTGCTTTACGATAGTTAGTCCCATTGAAGTAAAAGACTGACTTTGGTTGTTTTGTTTGGTTGGCATAAGAGGTATTTGTTTTTTAATAACGGTCCTTGACTCTTTGATCATGGCCTCCATAGTACTCTTTTGTAATAATGTTAAACCAATAGCCTGAGACAAGTTACGTGGCTGAAACATGACTACTTGGCTATGAATGACATCCTTCAATCCACTAATAAAATATTCAACAAAGAATTCCTCATTCAACCAACTTGTTCTAGCCATCAAAGCTTCAAATTGCTCCTGATATTCTTTAACAGAACTGACTTGTTTCAACTTTATTAGTTTTCCCATTGGGTTATCAAGAACCCCAGGTCCAAATCTCACAACCACATCTTGTGAGAATTTTGACCATGACAAATCTTGATTGCGAAGTTCATAGCGCTGGTACCATTATCAAGCCTTTCCCTCCATTTGAATTTTTGCCACATTAACTTTCGCACAAATTTTAACATTATTAGCTTTAAAAAAAAACTCACATTTTTATACCCATCCACTGGATTTTCCCCATAAAATATAGGAAAATTGAATCTAGTAAATTGTGTTTAAGAGCAGGTCGTCTCGTTGTGTTGTTGAGTGTTAGGAGATCGAACACTCCTACCGCAGTTCAAATAAAAGACAAGAAACAAATTGTTATATTAGAAATAACAATTTGGGTGGCACTGCCCTCCACAATAAATAAAATAGACAACTTAGGCGGCTCAGCCTTACCACAGTAAATAAATTAAAGGCAATTAAAGGAAAATAAAGACACAAATATTGAACGTGGTAAAACCCTCAATTTGAGGGAAACCTCCACGGGACAAGACCGAAAATATTTCACTATGAAGAAAAATATTACAATCTCTCTCACAATTAGAATGGAGGAGATTACAAGGGAGGAAGAAGAGAAAAGCTTAATACATAAGCTTGGTACACTTGTAAGAGGGGGAGGAGGCTTTATTATATAGCCAAGCCTCCCCACCTCTAATTTGTTTCCGACCAATGTGGGATTGTGTGAAGGCAGTGTGAAAGGCAAAATGCCTTCACACCTTACACTTCACATTCTCCCACTTGAAGGCATTTTTCCTTTCAGTCTTGTCTCTATACATGCTGCTCACGTCTCTAACAGGCCACAAGACGTTCTACACCAGATGAACTTGTCAGCATTGATTGGTTTGGTTAATGCATCTGCTATGTTGTCCTTTGTGTGGATTTTCTGCATATCCACTATTCCATCTTCCACTACTTCTCGTACATAATGATATTGAACTCCTATGTGCTTCGTTCTTGAATGAAAGGCTGGATTCCTTGCGATATGCAAGGCACTCTGACTGTCACAAAACAAAGAAATCTTCTCTTGTTTGTGCCCGAGTTCCTCCAATAACCTTTTGATCCAAACAGCTTCCTTGCAAGCTTGTGTAGCTGCCATATACTCTGCTTCTGTTGTAGATAGAGCCACAACAGTTTGAAGTTTAGATACCCAGCTCACAGCACCTCCTGCAAGTGTAAACACATAGCCTGTAGTGGACTTCCTTTTGTCAATATCTCCTGCAAAATCTGAATCAACATAGCCCTTGACAATGAACTCTGATCCTCCATAGCATAGTGCAGCATCAGAGGTTCCTTTGATGTATCTAAGGATCCTCTTAACAGAATTCCAATGCTCTCTCCCCGGATTAGCCATGAATCTACTGACCGCTCCCACTGCTTGTGCAATGTCTGGTCTTGTACAAATCATAGCATACATTAGGCTCCCTACTGCTGATGCATACGGTACTCGAGACATTTCCATCCTCTCCGCTTCATTGCTAGGACTCATACTTGAGGATAATTTATGATTAACAGGAAATGGGGTAGAAATTGGCTTACAATCTTGCATGTTGAAGCGACGCAAGATTTTCTTCAAGTAGTTCTTTTGAGATAGCCAAATCTTCCTGTTTTTTCTGTCTCGGTGAATTTGCATCCCTAGAATCTTGTTTGCCGGTCCTAAATCCTTCATTTCAAATCCCCTAGCCAATTGTGCCTTTAATTCTTGGACCTGATCTTTGTTAGTGCCTGTTACCAACATATCGTCCACGTACAACAGCAAAATGATAAAGTCTTCCTCAAACCTCTTGTAATAAGTACAATGATCTGAACTGAGTCTGTTGTACCCAAGGCTGATGATGAATGAATCAAATCTCTTGTACCAACACCTTGGCGCCTGTTTTAAGCCGTACAGAGATTTGGTCAACCTGCAAACCAAGTTCTCTTTTCCTTCTTTAACAAAACCTTCCGGTTGGAGCATATAAATTTCTTCTTCAAGTTCTCCATGAAGAAATGCAGTTTTTACATCTAACTGCTCTAAGTGTAAGTCAAAAGTAGCACACATAGCCAAGACTGCTTGAATTGTTGTAAGTCTTACCACAGGAGAGAATATCTCATTGAAATCAACTTCTTCTTTCTGAGCATATTCTTTGACCACCAGTCTAGCACGATACCGCTCCACTTGATCATTCCAATCACGTTTGATCTTGTAAACCCATTTGTTTCCGATGGCTTTTCTTCCATGTGGTAGTGGCACAAGATCCCATGTCTTGTTTTTGTCTAAAGCTTCCATCTCTTCATGCATTGCTGTCATCCATAGAGATGCATCAGAACTTTTTATAGCCTCCTGAAAGGTGGAAGGCTCCCCATCTTCTGTTAGGAGACAGTATGCAACATTGCTCGCCATCACATATTCTGAGTGCCAAGAAGGTTCCCTTCTTTCTCGAGTTGATCGACGGACTTCAGGTGCTTCAGACTCAACTGGTTCTTGATCATCGTGTTCTGGTATTGCTTCAGAAGAAACTGTTTCTTCCTGTATTGATACAGTCTCAACATTTTTCTTCGTGCTATCACTTTCTTCACATTTAAACATGTCTTCTATAAAGACAACATCCCTGCTGATGACAATCTTATGGGCAGTAGGATCCCATAAGCGATACCCCTTTACTCCATCAGCATATCCCAAGAAGATACATTTCCTGGATTTTGGATCCAGCTTCGTTCTTTCTTGGTCATGATACATCACATAAGCAGGACATCCGAAAATATGAAGGGAGGAATAATCAGTTGGCTTACCGGTCCACATCTTCATAGGTGTCTTCATCTCAATTGCTGTTGATGGAGACCTATTTATCAAGTAACAGGCTGTAGTGGCTGCTTCTGCCCAAAATGTCTTGGGTAGACCCGCAGTCTTTAGTAATGCTCTCATTCTTTCTGCGAGAGTTCTATTCGTCCGCTCTGCCACTCCATTTTGTTGTGGTGTGTAAGCAACTGTCTTCTGCCGTTTCACACCTTCTTTACTGCAAAATGTGTCAAATTCCTTGTTGCAGAATTCTCTCCCATTATCTGTCCTCAAACACTTGATCCTTTTTCCGGATTCAAGTTCCACCTGTGCTTTGAAGGCTTTAAATACAGGAAATACATTTGACTTTTTCTTGATGACATATACCCAACATCTCCTAGAATAATCATCCACAAACAATACAAAATAGTTTGCTCCTCCTAGGGACGTAACTGGTGATTCCCAAACATCAGAATGAATCAAGTCTAGAATGTTTTTACTCCTAGCAATAGATCTGCTAAAACTCAGTCTACTCTGCTTGCTAATAACACAATGCTCACAGAATGGTAAACTTACAGTTTTGATTCCAGGAAGCAGTTTTCGATCAGAGAGAATCTTCAAACCCTTTTCAGACATATGGCCAAGTCTTCGATGCCATATCATAGACAATTCTTCTCCAGAACTAGCAACCGCTGTTTCTGCCTCCTGAATCGTTTCTCCATGGGGCATGTATAGGTTAGCAGCAATCTTTTCTGCCTTCATCACCACAAGTGCGCCTCTGACAACCTTCATGATCCCATTTTTCGTATGGAACTCACATCCGAGGTCATCCAACTGTCCCATCGATAGCAAATTTTTCTTCAAGCCAGTCACATGTCGTACATCTTGGATAGTGCGAATCGTACCATCAAACATTTTTACTTTGATGGTTCCAATACCAGCGATTTTTAAGGCATGATCATCACCCATGTACACAGACCCTTCTGAGATAGGTTTATATTGATAGAACCAATCTCTTCTAGAAGTCATATGCCATGTTGCTGCTGAATCAATTAACCATATATCAGCAAACCTTTTTCTGCCTTCCACAACTGTTGTTGCTTCGCTGCACAAGATTTCGCCATTCCCTGAAGTACTTGCTACACAACCCTGAGATCCTGACGACTCAGATTCTTTTCCTTTGCTGTTTCCCTCTCCATTCTTCTTAAGATGCCAATACTCGTTTTTCACGTGCCCTTGCTTTCCACAATGGTAGCATTTAATAAACTTCCTTCCTTTAGACTTTCCCCTGTTCTGATTGTGACTCCCACTGGAACCACGTTCCCTTGATCTCCCTCTGTTGGCGGATAAAGCCTCTGCATGTTGAGAAGTCATTATTCTGTCTTCCTTGTTTTTACGTCTGCTTTCTTCTTCTAAGACAGCAGCCGCAACATCATTAAAGACTAGAGATGACTTCATTGAACCATTTGCCAAGTTGAGGATGAGATTGTCATATGAATCAGGTAAACTCTGAAGTAGAAGCTCAGCACGTTCTTTCTCTTCTATGTTATGCTCCATGGTTGAGAGCTGAGAGAATAACGTCTTCAAAGTGTTGATATGTTCAGTCACCGGAGTGGTTTCTGACATACGAAGAGTGTACAGCTTCCTTTTCAAGAAAATTTTGTTGTGTAGAGATTTGGCTTCATACAAGCTTGTCAAAGTATCCCAAATCTCCTTTGCAGAGTTTAATTCTTGAATACTTGACAGCACTTCATCTGCAACTGCTAGATGTAGACTTGCCATCGCATCACCATCTATCTTCTCCCATTTATTTTCATCTTGCATATTTTCCGGTCTTCCATCAATTGCTTCAAGGCAATTTTCTTTTCTCAAGATAGCCTTTATTTTAATTTTTCATAGCCCAAAGTTGTTTCCATCGAACTTCTCTATCTTGAATTTGGCTGCCATTTGTCTTGCAGTGAACAGTACTATATATGTGAACAGTACCCTTGAATAGTATCATATAGGTGAACAGTAACAGTATCCGTATACGTACACCACTGCTAAACAGTAACCAAGAATAGTAGTAAGTGCCGGTACGATTTAATATACATTAGGAAAGCTTCCAAGAAACATTGGAGGGGTCACAAGCGGTCCCACTTAAAATCCAGTCTCCTTAGACTCTTATCATCTTTTTGACAAAGCTTTCCTAGACATGTATATAACCATACAAGTAACCACTCACTGTCCTAACCCTTGGCTCTGCCTTCGCAACCTTGCTCTGATACCACTGTTAGGAGATCGAACACTTCTACCGCAGCTCAAATAAAAGACAAGAAATAAATTGTTATGTTAGAAATAACAATTTGGGTGGCACTGCCCTCCACAATAAATAAAATAGACAACTTGGGCGGCTCAGCCTTACCACAGTAAATAAATTAAAGGCAATTAAAGGAAAATAAAGACACAAATATTTAACGTGGTAAAACCCTCAATTTGAGGGAAACCTCCACGGGACAAGACCGAAAATATTTCACTATGAAGAAAAATATTACAATCTCTCTCACAATTAGAATGGAGGAGATTACACGGGAGGAAGAAGAGAAAAGCTTAATATATAAGCTTGGTACACTTGTAAGAGGGGGAGGAGGCTTTATTATATAGCCAAGCCTCCCCACCTCTAATTTGTTTCCGACCAATGTGGGATTGTGTGAAGGCAGTGTGAAAGGCAAAATGCCTTCACACCTTACACTTCACATTGAGTAGTGTTTGAACTCTTCTCGACGACCTCAGAATCTTCCCTTTTAGCAACCAATTGATCATATTTGAGATTTAGAGTAGTCACGAATTAAGTTAACTTAGTTAAGGAAAATGTTTGGCTGTCAAAACTCTCTTGCAAATGCTTCACTGTCTCTTCCATATGTCGTGCTGCTTCTTGTGCTCTAGTTCTCTCCACCATTGAGTCTGGTAAACAAGACATACTGAAATAACGATAGCTTTGATGCTAAATGTAATGACCAGGAAGAAACACTAATTTGACTAATAACGATAGCTTCTTGATTAGTTTCCAAATCCTTTTTACAACCAAAAAAAAAAAAAAACTCTCTTATATGGTGTAAGAGCTTCAAATCATTAGCTTGATTACAGAGATTATTTCCTATAATTAAGCTAATCAATTATTCAGTAAAAAAAGGCACACTGAAAAAGGAAAGAAACAATTAAATCAAATTTAATCAAGCATTCTGGTTTAACATGTTTGAAGAGGAAAAATCAGATTAGTTTCATTTAAGAAAATTGAAATAAGAATGCTTACGTGTTTTAGTATTCCTAAAGACACAAGCTAGAGAGAGAATGAAATCAATCCAATGTTGACGAAATTGGAAGTCCTATTCAAGGTATTATATCTTTTTTATGATGTTTTTTTATTTTATTTTATTTGTAAAAATGTTAGTGTTTAAGATGTTGGTGACAAAAACCTAGGGTTTACAATAAACAGTAGAGGATTTCAAAAATTTCTACAATTTATTTGCTGTGATTTTGATTCTCAAGTTTATATATGTTAAAATATATATATCAAGAGTTTGTTTAAAATTGGTTTACTTATAATGTTAAGTATTTTAATTGTTATGAATTTTTGAAGTTGAATATGTAATGTTGGAAATTCAGTTTTTCTACAGCAGATCAATTTTGGGAAAATTATTGGAGAGGTCTCATAAAATTATAAAATTTAGCAGTTTTTTTTTTTGTCTAGTTTAAATCTAGAAAGTTTTATGATTTTAGGAATTAATCATATATTTTTATATATATTTTTGAATAGAGAAATGTCAGTTCTAGAAATTATTTGACAGAATTGTTGAATCGGAAAATTTTAATTACTTGAGATACCTAATGAATTTAGAATACAATAAAATTTTACATGGTGTTAGATACATATTCTTAGAATGCCTATTTAGAATCTTAGATCATTTGGATGAGTAAATTATTTGTTAAATATCAGAGAATTGACATTACTTTATTTTGGAAATATGAAATGAAGTTAATTAGCATTTTTTAGAGTATGATTTGAATTTGGTTATTAGCAATCTTAATTGGGTGTTTGGTATGGTGGTTTCATTGCTTGGGAATGGGAATGTGAAGACTAACCCATGTTTGGTTTGGTTAATGGGCTTTTTTATCCCTGGCATCTTAATAACGTATGGGTTTCAAATGCCCACTTTTTGGGGTAATCTCAAACCCTTCAAACATGAGAGTTTAAGATTGCTGGGAAAGCTTGCTCCTCTACAGACAGAAACGTGAAATCCCTAATCCTTTCGTTCCTCTTCTTCAACCACAACGCATATCAAGCTCCATCTCTACAGGTTCGTCTTTTTTTCAACTTCGTTCTGCCTTCTTTTTGACAAATGAAATAACTTCACAGATCCTTTTTCCTCTCTCTCTATAAATATTGCTCAACTCCTCTCTCTCTCATTCATAACCTAGAGACGCAGAAGAACTTGAATACGGCACTTGTAAAATCTCTTTTTCTACCTTTTCTTTGGCTTGTTCTGCGCTTAGTACTTAGTCTAATGCCCTCGAATCTGATTTTGGCTTGTTCTGCCTTTACTAATTTATATACTCTGCTTCACTCCTCCTCTGTCATCTCTCACAAGTCAACTATTATATTTTTGGGTCAAACAATCCCTCATGTTTTACGAGTCAAACTTGAACTAAATGTTTTACCAGCGGAAGATCGCAAATATAAGGTGAATCGAGAACTATTCAACTAGATTTTTTATTGGACTCATGTTGAAGTCTCTGCTTGCTCTGCCAAACACTCCCAAGAAACCTACGATAATTCTAAGAAACCATGTCATAGCGTCATTAATTTACTCTTAACATCCTCTTGTAGTTGCACTTCATTTCTAACTTCTTTTTAAGAGGACAAGTTCCTGAATGAGATAGTCCGCAAGCCTCTCTACCACGAATGAGACTATTGCGTTGACCATAGCTCATAAATTTATTTATACTCTCCTTCTCCGGTCCTCTTGGGATGCTTGGCTTGTCGGATGTTTTTTCTTGATCTGATCGCGAGCAGCTATGCTTCTAAAAGAGGCCTTGTGTGACCAGGGTGGAAGGATTGCATGCCATGGCTAGAACCTGGTTATGGCTTTTCTCGCAATGATGGGGCTAGACTGTAGTCAATGAAAGGTGGCTGCACTCAAGAGGGGAGATTGCCTCCTGGGGCCACTTGCATGTGTTGGAGACGAAAATGTCTAGCTCTTTTAAATAAAGGTTGAATTTTTTGCTCCTTAACAACCTAACCGTGATGATATTTCTTCTAGATTTTGCTTGCACATGCTGCCACCTAGCCTTTTGTCTTGACAGCTCATCCCAATGGATTTTAACTTAGAAACAATATTTTCAATGAGTCACGTTGGCAGTGAAATGTGGCCTAATCCCTTTCATGTAAATTATACCAATTGTGTTAGTTACATGAATGACTTCCATACTTTTAGTCATTGACCAATTTGCATTAAATTGATATATCTTTGTCTACAAATTTGGGATGCATGAATTGTAAAATTCCTTAAAAACTAGACATCCAAACTTATTATAAAACTTAAAAGTTGAATTAAAAAAAAAATCGTTAATTTTAGCATTTTGGCATGATGCGTTCGAAACTAGCAAGTATACTAATCGCACAAGTAATAAAGTGATGAGCAAGATATCGTTTCCACGACGATTGTTTCTAATTAAATTTGTTATTCGAAAGCAAAAACAGAATAAATGGGAGGTTTTGTTGATTGATTAACTAGATGAAATATTAATGCAAATAAAGAATAACACAATGCAAACTTAATTGAAGTGAGAATTAATCAATGACAGAAATCTGGTTAGGGGATCATTCTCTGCCACAAGATATGGATTTGCGAATTAATCATAGAATTGTCATCCAATTACACCATTGAAATTATCAACCGTAGATAACAACAAGCTCTGTTATCCCAATCTTTCCTTATTTTGTTGTTAAATAAAACAAGCTCTTTATTTAATCTCTAACCATTAAACAACCTAGAACAAGCTCTCTAAATTTAATTCAATGGAAGCATTACGATAAGAAGATAGGTTGATCTAAGCAATAACCACACAGGTTCGGATTATTTAACTTGGTTGTATTCTCCAATTGCAATCTCTGATCATAATTTTGCTACTAAGGATTAGAAATTCAAGACAATTACGGATCAAGATTTCTACTCTAGCAATAGACAACAACCAGATTATATTTAGTTGGCCACCCCAAATACAATCAGCAAGCAATCATAAGCATTAGATTTGGGAAAATACAAGCAATTTCAATTAGAGAATTGGAGAACAACTTCTTGCACAATCAACTCACAAAAACCATATCAAGGGCTTTGAAATCAACCTCAACCAAATCAGATTTAGTTACACATATTCAAACACAATACAAATACAATAAAATATGGAGACATTCCAGAAAATGAAAGGAAAGGAAAAACTTAGCAAATCCTTTGAAAATCTCCTTAGGGTTTGTAGTTCTTCCTCTTTCCAAGCCTTCTTTCTCCTTCAAGAGCTCCAAGAGATGAGAGAAATCCAGAGATGAAGCCTCCAACACGTTCTCCCCTTCTTCTTGTTATCAAAATAAAACCCTAAAATAAGTTTATATACTCTGCTACAGTAACTTGCTACAGTAACTTGCTACAGTAACTTGCTACAGTAACTTGCTACAGTGATATGTGGAATTACAATTCTACACTCCTCATACCATTTTTATCATAACTTTTGGTACACTACATGGATTCGTGAACTGTAAATTTCTCCAGAAAATAGACTTCGAGAGCTTTCCAATAGTATATAGCATGTCATCTGGTTCATTGTATATCAATACAATCAAATCCGAGAAGTTGGTTGACTAGCAGAGGTGCAAATGAAGGGTTTTACTCCAATTTAGTGGAAGTTCCTCCAAAACTCCTACAAATATAAAAAATCACACAAAAACATAAAAATACCAAGGAATATAGTGAAGAAACATAGACGAATTGATATGAAAATGATATATAAATAGACACCTATCAAATTCCCCCACACTTAGACTTTGCTAGTCCTCGAGCAACTAAAACAATATGAAATCAAAACTAAATCTAAACAAAATCAAAGAAAAAAAATTAAAACACACAAATGCTTCAACTTGCAAATAGGCCTCAAAGATTATACTTAATTATAACCCAAGGAAAACTTCAAAACAATGCACTTGATAAAAAATTTTATCTTCAAAGATTAGTTTCGCTCCACTTCAATTCCTCGAGTGTGTGTGTGTGTAGAGCCATTCTCACCTAATCACTTGTAACTCGGATGAGTTTATGCATAAAAATGAATCATATTTAGTAGTGAAGACGTGTATGTAAATGAATTCCATAGGCCTGCTTTTCAAGTCACTCTCCACTAATGTAGACAAGCACAACACCAAGAATCAAGTAGGGCTTTATTAAGCTTGTAACATTTGGCTTGGGTGAAGGTATGATAAAGGATAATAATTTGCCTCAAATCACCCACAAACACATAAATCATTCAAGACTATGTAGAGCTCAACCTTATAACACAACTTTATTTCAATTCACTAGGTTACTCCCCCAAATTTATTTAGAACACTCAATCTTTTTTTTTTATATAAAACAAAAGAAAACTACACCCCCAGACTTTGTTGTTTCATTTTTTTAAGAACACTCAAGGGTATAGATCTCTTTTTCTTCTTTTTTTTTCTTCTCTCCTTTTTTTTTCTCTTTTTTTTGCTCTTTTTTTTTTATTACACTTCCCCTCCCCCACACTTAAACAACACATTGTCCTCAATGTGTAAGCACATGGAAGGTAAGTGTAGATTTTTTTTTAACAAACACAGTAGAACTCACTTGCATTGCTCATGACACAACCCAACCTCCTCTGACTTCCCAAAACCAGAACAAAGCTCAAAATGTAATCGTGATGATCTACAAGCTCATGGGTAAGGGATAAACTTTTTGGAAAAAAAATGCATTTGAGGTTAGGAAATCTTTTAGTGAGTTAACAAGGAAAAAGGCTTACAAAGGCTCAAAGGGGGAACTAGGGATCAATTTCAGTCAAGGTTCGCTATTAAGGCTCAAACGGTCCAAAGATGGCCTAAATCATTTCCCTAATGTTGCACAGTCTAGGATTTCACCTCGAGTGACCATCAAACAGGTTCTAGAATTCATTGAAATCTGAAGAAACACTTAAATTGCATAAACCTTCTCTAAATAAACAAATAACTCAGTGATAATGGCTCAGTGCTCAATGTTGCGCAAGGAATCAAAGGCAGAACAAAAACCAATATACATTTCAAGCACACAGATCCATGCATCATTTACCATTTTCTGAGAGTTATTCTTAATTCAATCATTGCCTTATCATCGACCCATAAAATGCAAGAAAAGAGGTACGTGGCGTTGTTACACCTAAGTCAAGATTGTATATTTCAACAATCCTTAGGACCAGTAGCCCGCAGACTTAAGGTTTCCAGCCTATATACCTTTATTATGAATGAACAAAACAAAAAATAAGACAGTTCAAACAACAGGAAATAAACAAACTACAAATTTATTTAAGTGGAATGCGTTTCAAGGGTTAAATAAACCCCATATTCTGCCATTCTCAAGTCTTTCCACAATTTTTTTTTGAATCGGAACCGATAAAGACAAAATAGAAAAAAAAACACATAACAACTCTAAATCACATAAAACTAAACGTACTCATAAAATAACAAAGTCCAACAGTCAGCAAACAAAAACAAGTTAGTTAGAATGGGTCTAAAAAGTTTAGAAGTTAGCCTCCTTATTTAGCCATTATGGATTGAAGAGATCCAGAATGTGTTTCAAGAGGAGTTGAACTTTTTAAGCCACCACTCTAAAAGCCAAGATTAGAAAATATTACCTGGGGCGAAAGAAATAACCTGAAAAATCTCAAAAGAAATAACATAAAAAATCTCAAATAAACACAATAAAAAGAAAGCAAACAAAAGTGAAGCAAACTAGCAGATAAAGATTACAGATGGAGAGTTAAATCCAGTTGACGCCTTTTACTGCCTTCCTTAAACCAATCTATCCGAGCTATCGTTGGATTAGGCGAATAGATGAATTCTTGTATTTTGTCAATTAACTCCCCTGCAGTGGAAGCTATAACCAGGATTTGCCTTGCCGACTGTGAGATGAAGTTTTGTTCTACAGCTTGATCAAGAAAAGACAACAAACCATCAAAAAAATTATTGACATTTAACAATCCAATGGGTCTTCGATGGATGTTTAGCTGTGCCCAAGAGGTGATTTGAAATATTTCCTCTAATGTACCATAACCACCGGGCAAAGCTATAAATGCATCAAATTTAATTGCCATATGTGCGATACGCTCATGCATGCTAGAGACCTGTAATTCTTCCCCTATTGTGTTCCTTATGATATCTCGAACAGCTAATGGTTTAGGGATAATGCCGAGAACTTTGCTCCCTCCTAAGGATGCAGCTGTCGACACACACCCCATTAACTCAAGACTACCCCCTCCATAAATCAAATGAATACCCCTCTCAGCTAATGCCCTAACAAGATCAAGAGCTGCTGTTGTAAACTCTCCATCTTTACCAAATTAAGATCCACAAAATACACATATATTTTGGGATCATCGAATTGGTGTTTTCTCCATTTCTACAAGTGCTCTAACATTGTGTAAGACAATGATGTACGTTAGGTGTTGTGCTCTTCAAGGGAAAAAGAGGTTACAAAATGACATTTGGAAATATGGAGAATGGAAAGATGCACACGTAAAACTCTCAGATTTGACACATGGGGACATGATTTCAGTGGGGGTTGCTCGATGCATGTTTATCACCCCAAGATTTGAAAAAATGAGATATGCTTTCGGTGGAGGTTGACAAAACCTCAACACTTGTCTCCCACGTGAAGCATGGAAAATGGAGATAAACTTTCGGCAAGGGTTGACAAAACCTCCACACTTGTCTCCCATGTGTGCTTATGTCATAAGGTAGTCATATGGTTTGTCAAAAAGGAAAATTTGAAATTAAAACAAAGAAAATCAACAAACAACAACAATACAAAGACAACACTAATAATCAAATCAAACAAAACAAGAAAAAAAATAAAATTCAACAATAATAACACACATTCAAATGTACAAGTAGTTGTGATTGTGGCTCAGATCTTCCTCTGGTTTTATGTCCAGTAACGGCTTAAACGCCTTCTATGAGTCGGGGATTTGCTTGCCATCCAGTTTTCTTATAAACTGGCAAACAAGGTCGTTTTTAGTCAGATTCCCTAGACTATAACACTGTAATTCATCATGAAATTGTGTCCACAGATTAAGCAATTCACGCTGAACAAGTCCACAAGAATGTGACTCAAGAGTTAATAAGACATTATCCAGAGACTCATTACTCAGACCATTCTTAATAAACGAAAGTTTATCTTCTCTATTCCTGGACATAAAACCTAATGACCGACAAGTCTGGTTACAATTCCATCTAGCACATTTATAACATACTTGTAACCTCTTTGCTCTTCGCCTCTTGGCGTAGTAGCTCTTTCCTAGACTAGGCATGTATTTTGCTAGATTAATATCAGGCTCACCGGACAATCTTACCTTCGCTTCGATAAGCCATCGGATATCCGTAGGCACATTTAGGAGCATCAACGTCCAAAGTCTAGTCATCCGTACTTTATAAATTTTTAACACAGCATTTTGAGAAAGTGAAGGGAAATATTTACGAAGGTTTGACAGAAAAATATCAGCATCCATTTAAGAGGAGAAAAGGAGAGATATTACCGATAATGCGATTAAGTCTGTTATTCTCCAAGATATGCACGCTTCAAACCTTCAGGCAATGGTTCCAATTCCCGTTTGGGTCTTTCCTCAAGCTGTGGCACAAATGAGATCAAAGCATGGAATAATCAAATTAAATGCAAGAAACGAAAAGAAAAGAAAACAAAATAAAATAAAGACAAATAAAAAAATAAAAACACAATAGCAAACAAAAGTAAAAAACAAACAACAAAGCAAATGAGACAGATGGCAAAGAGAGATAAAACCTGATCAATTATGATGGCCCATAAGAGGAATCTCCTCGAGACACAAAAATTGATCATTACTACCTTCTTTTCTTCATCTCTTTTTATTTATTTTTCAAAAACATTGGGTTGCCTCCCAATAAGCGCTTGGTTTAATGTCCTCAGCCTGACGTTAACTGCCCTCACCCATCAAGATAAGTTGGCTCGTAGAGAGGTACCTCCTCCATGTCCTGCATCACTGAATTGTCATAGTAAGGCTTCAACCTGTGTCCATTCACCTTGAATACTTTATCTGTTTTTAAGGTCTTGATTTCCACTGCACCATGAGAAAGGACATCAGTAATAACAAAGGGTCCAACCCATCGAGATCATAATGTACCTGGAAATAACTTGAGGCAAGAATGAAATAAAAAAACTTTCTGTCCCACTTCAAAATTCTTCTTGGAGATCATTTTATCATGAAATGCCTTAGTTCTCTCCTTGTAAATTCTTGAATTCTCATAGGCATCATTTCTAAGTTCTTCCAATTCTTGCAGTTGAAGCTTCCTTTGTTCTCCAACAGCATCCATCTCCATGTTACAAAGCTTTACTGCCCATCATGCTTTGTGCTCGAGCTCTACTGGAAGGTGGCATGGCTTACCATAGACTAACCTATACGGAGACATACCAATAGGTGTCTTTTAAGTAGGTCGGTATGCCCAAAGTGCATCATCAAGTCGTAGGCTCCAATCTTTTCGGTTCGGATTCACTGTCTTCTCGAGGATGGACTTGACTTTTCGATTTGAAACTTCAACTTGACCACTAGTTTATGGATGATATGTAGTAGACACCCTGTGAGTAATGTTGTATTTCTTGAGCAAGGCCTCAAATGATCTGTTGCAGAAGTGTGTCCCTCTATCGCTAATCATGCCTCTTGGTGTTTCAAATCTTGCAAAAATGTTAGATTTCACAAAATCTACAACAACTTTAGAATCATTAGTTCTCGTAGCTTTTGCTTCCACCCATTTAGAAACATAATCCACAGCAAGTATAATGTAAACATTACTAAAAGATGAAGGGAAAGGGCCCATGAAATCAATACCCCGCACATCAAAAATCTCAACAATAAGTATAGAGGTTTGTGGCATTTGATTTTTGGCACTTAAATTACCTGTCCTTTGACAACGGTCACAAGTTTTGCAAAAGAGATATGCATTTTTGAACAATGATAGCCAGTAAAATCCACAATCAAGAACTTTGAGGGCTGTTCTTTTTGGTCCGAAGTGACCTCCACATGCATAAGAATGACAGAAGGTTAAAATTAAATTAAACTCAGATTCAGAAACACACCTTCTTATCACTTGGTCAGAACAATGCTTCCATAAGTACGGATCATCCCATATGTAGTACTTGGCAATGTTTTTGATCTTGTCTCTTTGAGCTCGAGTCAAGTCATGTTGTTGCTTCTTCGTATTGACAATATCTGCATACCAAGGGGCTACTGCATTTAGAGACAACAATTGTTCATCCGAAAAACTTTCTTGTAATGGCAGTGCATCCTCATCATGGACAAGGCGACTAAGATGGTTGGCAACTAAGTTTTCACTTCCCCTCTTATCTTTAATCTCCAAATCAAATTCTTGTAAGAGGAGTATCCACCTGATAAGCCTTGGTTTAACATCCTTCTTTGTGAGCAAGTATCTCAAAGCTACATGATCAGAATAAACGGTTACTTTAGTCCAATCAAATAAGAATGAAACTTTTCTAAAGTAAAAATAACCGCTAGTAGCTCTTTCTCAGTGGTAGAATAATTAAGCTGAGCATCATTTAAAGTCCGAGATGCATAATAAATGGCATGTGGAATTTTGCCAATTCGTTGACCCAAAATGGCACCCACAGCATAGTCACTTGCATCGCACATGATCTCGAATGGATGATCCCAATTTGGAGATTGGATCATTGGAGCCGAAGTCAAGAGTTCCTTCAGTTTCTCAAATGCCTCATTGCATTTCTCATCAAATTCAAAGGCCACATCATTCTGTAGTAATCTGCATAGGGGCAATGCTATCTTCGAAAAATCTTTGATGAACCTACGATAGAAACCTGCATGACCAAGAAAAAAACGAATATCCCGCACACTTGTGGGGGGTGGTAAGGAACATATAAGATCTATCTTGGATTTATCAATTTCTATACCCTTAGCAGAAATAACATGTCCCAAAACTATACCCTGATCTACCATAAAATGACATTTTTTCCAATTCAGAATAAGGTTAGTTTCTATACATCTTTGAAGTATAAGGGTAAGGTTGTCAAGGCATTTATCAAAAGAATCACCAAAAACACTAAAGTCATCCATAAGTACCTCAATGATGTTCTCAACATAATTAGAGAAAATACTTACCATACACCTTTGGAAAGTGGCAGGGGCATTGCAAAGACCAAATGGCATGCGTCGATAGGCAAATGTACCAAATGAGCATGTGAATGTAGTTTTCTCTTGGCCTTCAGGGGCAATGACAATCTGATTATATCCTGAGTAGCCATCAAGAAAACAGTAGTGAGAATGACCTGCTAACCTCTCAAGCATTTGATCAATGAATGGCAAGGGAAAGTGATCCTTGCGAGTTGCTGAATTGAGCTTCCGATAATCAATACAAACTCGCCACCCAGTTTGGATACGAGTGGGAACTAGCTCATTATTGTCATTCTTAACCACTGTAACACCAGATTTCTTGGGAACAACTTGGACTGGGCTCACCCACTTGCTGTCCGAAATTGGATAAATCACACCCATATCTAACAATTTGAGGATCTCTTTCTTGACAACTTCCATCATCGGAGGATTCAACCTCTGCTGTGCTTCTCTAGTGGGCTTGGATCCTTCTTCTAACAAGATACGATGCATGCATATGGCTGGGCTAATACACTTGTTGTCAGCAATTGTCCACCCAATAGCTGTTTTGTGATCTCTAAGCACTCGGATGAGTTTCTTTTCTTGTAGTGGTGTAAGGCGCTTTGCTATTATGACCGGCAAAGTATCTTTTGCACCCAAGAATACATGCTTCAAATGATCTGGAAGAGGCTTAAGCTCCAAGGTAGGGGCTTTCATCATAGAAGGAAGAAGTTTCTCATTAGACAAAGGCAATTCAATGTAGGAAACATCATACCTGTTTTTGGTTATAGCTATAGTCTTATCTAAGCTTGCCATAGCTTTCTCCACTTCTTTAGACACTTGTATCAACTTTCTCGCTTCTCTGGAATTTTCTGTCCCTATGTGCTCACTAATGGCTACTTCCAATCCATCATTGCGAGTTAACTCAAAAAGTTGTTATGCTAAAGAATCAATAACGTCAACTGCAAAAACAGAATGCAAGTCACTAGGGTACCTCATTGCCTCAAAAATATTGAAATGGATCACCTCGCCATCAAACTCCATGGTAAGAGTGCCATCATGAACATCAATCTTCGTTCGGGTAGTTTTCAAGAATGGTCTTCCTAAAAGAATCGGTGTTGGATTAGGAGATGTCTCATCCTCCATTTCGAGAACATAGAAGTCTGCTGGAAAAACCAATTGATTCACCTGCACAAGCACATCTTCCACAACTCCCTTGGGATATGCATTAGAACGATTAGCAAGTTGAATGATAATACCAGTTTCCGCAAGAGGTCCAAGATTCAAAGAAGCATAAATAGAATATGGCATGACATTAATAGATGCTCCTAAATCTAACATAGCTCTTTCAAACTTGGTATTACCAATGGTGCATGGAATGGTAAATGTACCTGGATCTTTGCACTTTGGAGGAATTTTTCTTTGTAGTACGGCTGAAACATTTTCCCCCACACTTACTTTCTCATTTCTTTTCAACTTTCTCTTATTGGTGCATAACTCCTTGAGAAATTTTGCATAATGAGGCACTTGCTTGATTGCATCCAGAAGTGGTATATTTACCTCAATCTTGCGAAAAGTCTCCAAGATTTCTTGTTCTTGTTCCTCCTTCTTTGATTTTGCAAATCTACTAGGAAAAGGTGGAGGAGTAACATAAGAAGGAATGGGAGTTTTAAGATTTACCTTAGAAGATGATGTTTTGTCCATGGTGGAAGTGGTGTCATCCCCTTCATTAGATTGTGACATTTTTGGTGGGATCTCTAATTGCTTTCCACTTCTCAAAGTTACCGTGCTAGCATTCTCTGTTAGATTGATCACTGTCTGAGAAGGTAATTTTCCTGAGCTTTGACTCTCGAATTTGCTCATGTTAGTAGCCAATTGTCCCATTTGATTTTCCAGGTTTTGGATATTTGTCCTAGTTTCCCGCTGAAATTGCATTGTGTTAGTAGCAAGTGCTTTAACAATGTCCTGGAGAGACATACCTGAGTTTTGTGGAGCTGGTTGTGGTGTTAGTTGTGGTTGTATTTGAAATGGTTGCTGCACTCTTGGTTGATTGAAACCTG
Organism: Boswellia sacra; assembly: GCA_013180625.2. NCBI lineage: Eukaryota > Viridiplantae > Streptophyta > Magnoliopsida > Sapindales > Burseraceae > Boswellia > Boswellia sacra. Next base: position 13,606 of record SNVD02004328.1, on the reverse strand, counting down.
GTGGCCGATTTGGTATGGCATTTGGGGCGATTGGTTGATGATTCCTATAACTAAAATTGGGGTGATGTCTCCATCCGGCATTGTAAGTATTAGAGAAGGGGTCATACCTTTGCCTTGGTTGTCCTGGAAATCCACCTATGGCATTGGCTTGTTCCGTATCTCCTTCTTGCAAAGTTGGGCACATGTCGGTTGGATGCTCCGTGGTAAGACATACTCCACATACATAAGATTGCTGCATATATCCTATAGCCTTTTTTTTTACAAGAGAGGTAAGCTCAGAAAGTTGTTGTTCAATGTTCGGAGTACTTACCTCATTTACTCTCCTTGGTAGTTGTGGCTCAAATTGGTTGCTGAATTGTTGGGAGTTCGCTGCCATGTCGCTAATCAAATGTCTTGCAACTTCCGGTGTTTTATTAACTAGTGCTCCACCACTAGCAGCATCAATCATACTCCTTTCCATTGGTAGGAGACCCTCATAGAAATATTGAATTAGGAGTCCATCCCTAATTTGGTGGTTTGGACAGCTAGCACATAACCTTTTAAATCTCTCCCAATATTCATAAAGTGATTCTCCATTGTGTTGTCGAATGCCACTAATATCCTTTCTAATGTTTGTAGCTTTCAAGGCGGGAAAGTATTTCTCCAAAAAGAGTTTACTTATCTCATTCCACGTGGTGATGGTACCCGGTGGCAGATAGTATAGCCAATCTTTCGCTGAATCTGCTAATGAGAATGGGAAAGCTCTCAATTTAATTTGCTCTCTAGAAACGCCGGCTGGCTTCATACTTGAGCATACCACATGAAATTCTTTGAGGTGTTTATTAGGATCCTCTCCTGCAAAACCATGAAATGAAGGCAATAGATGAATTAGTCCAGATTTAAGTTCAAAATCTACCTCAAGATTGGTGTTTATGCATAGTGGTTGTTGATTAATAATTGGAGCCGCTGACTCCTTAAGAGTCTGATTGTTTTCCACTGCCATGACTTCCGATTCAGATTTGATTGGACTGCAGGAAGATGGAAGGGAAGTATGTCGTGCAAGGTCAAATTCTGGTGGTAGAGTTGAAATTGACCGATTTAGTCTTAAATTCGAGGATTGGAGAAACTCCTTAATTCGCTTAAGTCGTTGGTCCGCTTCTCCCTCGGACATAAAAGCCTAAACACATACAATCAAAAAAGAAAGATAAAAATCAGGAATCAACAATAAAAACAAAATAACAAATCGATTAGAAAATCATTCCCCGGCGGCGGCACCAAAAACTTGATGCATTCGAAACTAGCAAGTATACTAATCGCACAAGTAATAAAGCGATGAGTAAGATATCATTCCCACGAGGATTGTTTCTAATTAAATTTGTTATTCGAAAGCAAAAACAGAATAAATGGGGGGTTTTGTTGATTGATTAACTAGATGAAACATTAATGCAAATAAAGAATAACACAATGCAAACTTAATTGAATTGAGAATTAATCAATGACAGAAATCTGGTTTGGGGATCATTCTCTGCCACAAGATATGAATTTGAGAATTAATCATAGAATTGACATCCAATTACACCATTGAAATTATCAACTGTAGATAACAACAAGCTCTATTATCCCAATCTTTCCTTACTTTGTTGTTAAATAAAACAAGCTCTTTATTTAATCTTTAACCATTAAACAACCTAGAACAAGCTCTCTAAATTTAATTCAATGGAAGCATTACGATAAGAAAGATAGGTTGATCTAAGCAATAACCACACAGGTTTGGATTATTTAACTCAGGTTGTATTCTCCAATTGCAATCTCTGATCACAATTTTGCTACTAAGGATTAGAAATTCAAGACAATTACGGATCAAGATTTCTACTCTAGCAGTAGACAACAACCAGATTATATTCAGTTGGCCACCCCGAATATAATCAGCAAGCAATAATAAGCATTATATAGGGGAAAATACAAGCACTTTCAATTAGAGAATTGGACAACAACTTCTTGCACAATCAACTCATAAAAACCATATCAAGGGCTTTGAAATCACCCTCAACCAAATCAGATTTAGTTACACATATTCAAACACAATACAAATACAATACAATATGGAGACATTCCAGAAAATGAAAGGGAAAGGAAAAACTTAGCAAATCCTTTGAAAATCTCCTTAGGGTTTGTAGTTCTTCCTCTTTCCAAGCCTTATTTCTCCTTCAAGAGCTCCAAGAGATGAGAAAAATCCAGAGATGAAGCCTCAACACGCTCTCCCCTTCTTCTTGTTATCAAAATAAAACCCTAAAATATGTTTATATACTCTGCTACAGTAACTTGCTATAATAACATGCTACAGTGATATGTGGAATTACAATTCTACACTCCTCATACCATTTTTATTATAACTTTTGGTACACTACATGGATTCGTGAACTGTAAATTTCTCCAGAAAATAAACTTCGAGAGCTTTCCAATGGTATATAGCATGTCATCTAGTTCATTGTATATCAAACAATCAAATCCGAGAAGTTGGTTGACTAGCAGTGGTGCAAATAAAGGGTTTTACTCCAATTTAGTGCAAGTTCCTGCAAAACTCCTACAAATATCAAAAATCACACGAAAACATAAAAATACCAAGGAATATAGCGAAGAAACATAGACGAATTGATATGAAAATGATATATAAATAGACACCTATCATGGCACGAATGCAAAAGGGTAAGAATGATAGGAATCGAAATGCAATAGTCAATAAAATAGCAGTCTTTTACTTTTATGGTTAAATTCTCATTTGGTATATTCTACTTTTGCTATATTTTATTTTTATTTGTGTTACTAAAGTAATATATCATTCTCAAAAAGATGAAACTACATATATTTCTACATTCGCAATGAAACATCAAATGATTGATTGAATCATTGTTCATGCATATATATTTCATACTCTATACAGGTTATGGCTCATCTTCCATTGGTTGCAAAGAAAAGAATTTTAGCAATTTTGACACAATATATGGAAATGTTAAATGAGATGACATTTTGTTTCGTTCTCATAATATTTACTATCATTTGTAGAAAATGTTCACGTAGAAATGCATTTCTTGATAGCTCTTTCCATAGGCATCAAATAGGCGAACTAAATGTTTTTAGAATGATTCATGCTAGTGACCTTGCATGTGTAGAAAGTACTCATATGGATAGGAAAACATTTGCTATTTTGTGTCACCACCTTAAAACTATTGGGGGTATGAAGGCAACAAAAAATATGGATGTTGAAGAAATGGTCGCAATATTCTTGCATATTATTGCTCAAGATGTTAAGAATAGAATTATGAGGCGTAAATTTGTATGTTCGGGGGAAACAGTTAGTAGACAATTCAATAGTGTCTTAAATGCTTTGTTACGTGCCCATGTGTCACTATTAAAGAGGCCTGAGCCAATTCTTGATAATTCAACTGATGCAAAGTGGAAATGGTTTAGGAATTGCTTAGGAGCATTAGATGGGACATACATTAAGGTCAATGTGCCTGCATTAGATCGGCCTAGGTACTGAACTAGAAAGAATGAAATCACTACTAATGTAATAGGAGTGGTCTCACAAGATTTGCAATTTATTTACATCTTGCCTGGATGGGAAGGATCAGTTGCTGACTCAAGAGTCTTACGGGATGCTATATCAAGGACAAATGGGTTAAAAGTTCCACAAGGTAAATTTTTTCTTCCTCTTTTCACTTATATTATGCGGGCTAACGTAACTTATTTTTTGTAACATAATTGTTAAATAATTTGTAGGATATTACTGTCTTTGTGATGTCGGGTATCCCAATGGTGAGGGATTCTTAACGTCGTATAGATGACAACATTATCATCTAAATGATTGGGATATCCCACCTAATACTCCAGCTGAGTTTTTTAACATGAAACACTCTTCTACAAGAAATGTAATAGAGAGAGTATTCGGCTTGTTGAAAGGAAGATGGGCAATTCTTAGAGGTCGATCATACTATCCTGTCAAAGTCCAATGTCAAATTATATTGGCATGTTGTCTCCTTCATAACTTGATCAGAAGAGAAATGCCTGTAGATCCTTTAGAACAAGCATTTGAGGAAAATAATCGTGATGATATTGAGAGTAATAATGGTTAGGAAGATGAAAGTATAGGCAGTGACCATTACACATATATTGAAACATTAAATGCTTGGAGTGAATGGAGGGACAAGATGGCTGGAGAAATGTTTGAGCAATGGCAAAAGAACCGACATTCACAAAATTTGCCATAGAGTTGCGTTATTATGTTTGGAAATGTTTGTGGTTGTGTCTGAACAATTGTAGTAAGAACAATACCGTTTTAGATGAACATTTTCATGCCTTTGAATTGGTGGTGAATGAACATTTTTATTGCTTTGGTTTGAAAGTTTAATATTTTCATATTTATCTTTATAACAGTATGTCCATTTGATATATATGTTAGTTCAATTTATAGCACCTACAGTTTTAATATCTTTTTTATTTCTTTTTCTTGTTAACTTTATATGAGATATATGATAGATGTCTATTTATGTATTACTTTTATATCAATTCGTCCATGTTTCTTTGCTATATTCCTTGGTATTTTTATGTTTTTGTGTGGTTTTGATGTTTGTAGGAGTTTTGGAGCAACTTGCACAAAAATGGAGTAAAACCCTTCATGTTCACCTCTGCTAGTCAACCATCTTCTCGGATTTAATTGTATTGATATACAATGAACCCGATGACATATTATATACCGTTGGAAAGCTCTCGAAGTCTATTTTCTGGAGAAATTACGGTTTATAAATCCATTCAGTGTACCAAAAGTTGTAATCAAAACAGTGTGACAAGTATAGAAATGTAATTCCACAAATCACTGTAGCATGTATAATACGGGACACTGTAGCAGGTTACTGTAGCAGAGTATTTAAACTCATTTTAGGGTTTTATTTTCATAACTTGAAGGGGGGGAAAACGTGGGAGGAGGCTGCATTTCTGGATTTCTCTCATCCCTTGGAGTTCTTGAAGGAGAAAGAGGATTTTGAAAGAGGAGGAACTACAATTCCAAGAAGATTCATCTACAAAGAAGATTTCAAAGAATTTGCTAAGTTCTTTCTTTCCTTTTCAATTCTGGAATTTCTCTGTATTGTATTTGTTATTCTGATTGAATATGTGTAACTAAATCTGAATTGGTTGAGGGTGATTTCAAAGCCCTTGATATGGATTTTGTGAGCTGATTGTGTAAGAAATTGTGATCCAATTCTCTAATTGAAGTTGCTTGTATTTTCCCATATCTAATGCTTATGATTGCTTACTGATTGTATTTGGAATGGCCAACTGAATATAATCTGTTGTTGTCTATTGCTAAATTAGAAATCTTGATCCGTAATTGTCATGAATTTCCAATCATTAGTAGCAAAATTGTGATCAGAGATTGCAATTGGAAAAATACAACCTAGGTTAAATAATCCGAACTTGTGTGATTATTGCTTAGATCAACCTATCTTTCTCATCGTAATGCTTCTATTGAATTAAACTTAGAGAGCTTGTTCTAGGTTTTTTAATGGATAGAGATTAAATAAAGAGCTTGTTTTATTTAACAACAAAGTAAGGAAAGATTGGGGTAATAGAGCTTGTTATTATCTACGGTTGTAACTTCAATGCTGTAATTAGATGACAATTCTATAATTAATTCGCAAATCCAAATCTTGTGGTAGAGAAGGATCCCTTAACCAGCTTTCTCCCATTGATTTTTCATTCAAATTTACTTTCTGTTTTGTTATTCTTTACTTGCATTCTTATTTCATTTAGTAAAGCATTCAACAAAAATCCCCCCCGTTTAGTTTATTGTTGCTGGAAATAACAAATTCAATTAGAATCAATCCTCGTGGGAACGATATCTACTTATCACTTTATTACTTGTGCGACTAGTATACTTGCTAGTTTCGAACGTATCAAGTTTTTGGCGCCATTGCCGGGGATTGATTTTCTAATCAATTTGTTATTCTGTTTTTAGTATTGATTTGATAAGTGTCTATTTATATATCATTTTCATATCAATTCGTCCATGTTTCTTTGCTATATTCCTTGGTATTTTTATGTTTTTGTGTGATTTTGATGTTTGTAGGAGTTTTGGAGCAACTTGCACAAAAATGGAGTAAAACCCTTCATTTTCACCTCTGCTAGTTGATGCGTTCGAAACTAGCAAGTATACTAGTTGCACAAGTAATAAAGTGATGAGTGAGATATCGTTCCCACGAGGATTGATTCTAATTAAATTTGTTATTTTTCAGCACAAATAAACTAAATATGGGGGGGTTTTGTTGAATGATTAATTAAATTGAATACGAAGGCAAATAAAGAATAACACAACACAGTATTAAATGAATTGAAAATTCAATGACAGACACTTGGTTAAGGGTTCTTTCTCTGCCACAAGATATGAATTTGTGAATTAACATAGAATTGTAATCCAATTACAGCATTGAAGTTATCAACCGTAGATAGCAACAAGCTCTGTTATCCCAATCTTTCCTTACTTGTTGTTAAATAAAACAAGCTCTTTATTTAATCTCTATCCATTAAACAACCTAGAACAAGCTCTCTGAGTTTAATTCAATGGATGCATTATGTTAAGAAAGTTAGGTTGATCTAAGCAATAAACACACAAGCTCGGATTATTTAACTTAGGTTATATTCTCCAATTGTAATCTCTGATCACAATTTTGCCACTAATGATTAGAAATTCAAGACAATTACGGATCAAGATTTCTAGTCTAGCAATAAATCACAACCAGATATATTCAGTTGGCCACTCAAATACAATCAGCAAGCAATCATAAGCATTAAATATGGGAGAATACAAGCAACTTCAATTAGAGAATTGGATAACAATTCCTTACACAATCAACTTACAAAAACCATATCAGGGGCTTTGAAATCACCCTCAAACAATTCAGATTTAGTTACACATGTTTAAGAACGTGGTAAATACAATACAACATGGAGACATTCCAGAAAATGAAAGGGAAGGGAAAAACTTAGCAAATTTGAGGTAATTCTCTTTGGATTGTAGTTCTTCCTCTTTCCAAGCTTCCTTTCTCCTTCAAGAACTCCAGGAGATGAAAGAATTCCAGAGCTGTAGCCTCCTACACGTTCTCCCCTCTTCAAGTTATGAAAATAAAACCCTAAAATGTGTTTAAATACTCTGCTACAGTAACCTGCTACAGTGTCCCGTATTCTACATGCTACAGTGATTTGTGGAATTACATTTCTATACTTCTCACACTGTTTTGATTACAACTTTTGGTACACTGAATGGATTTATAAACCGTAAATTTCTCTAGAAAATAGACTTCGAGAGCTTTCCAACGGTATATAATATGTCATCGGCTTCATTGTATATCAATACAATTAAATCCGAGAAGATGGTTGACTAGTAGAGGTGAATATGAAGGGTTTTACTCCATTTTTGTGCAAGTTGCTCCAAAACTCCTACAAACATCAAAAACACACAAAAACATAAAAATACCAAGGAATATAGCAAAGAAACATGGACGAAATTGATATGAAAATGATATATAAATAGACACTTATCAAATTCCCCCACACTTAGACTTTGCTAGTCCTCGAGCACTACGACAATATGAAATAAAACTAAACCGAAACAGAATCAACAAAAAATTAAAACACACAAATGCTTCATCTTGCAAATAGGCCTCAAAGATTGTACTTAATTATAACCCAAGGAAAACTTCAAAATATGCACTTGATCAAGAATTTTATCTCAAAGATTAGTTTCGCTTCACTTCAATTCCTCAAGTGTGTGTGTGTAGAGCCATTCTCACCTAATCACTTGTAACCCGGATGAGTTTATGCATAAAATGAATCATATTTAATATTGAAGATGTGTGTATAAATGAACTCCATAGGCCTGCTTTTCAAGTCACTCTCCACTAATGTAGACATGCACAACACCAAGGATCAAGTAGGAATTTATTAAGCATGTAACGTTTGGCTTGGGTGAAGGTATGATAAAGGATAATAATTTGGCTCAAATCACCCACAAACACATAAATCATCAAGACTATGTAGAACTCAAGCCTATAACAAAACTTCATTTCAATTCACCAGGTTACTCCCCCAAACTTATTTAGAACACTCAATCTTTTTTTTTTTTTTTGCAGAAAACAAAAGAAAAATACACCCCCACACTTTGTTGTTTCATTCTTTTTAAGAACACTTAAGGGTATAGATCTCTTATTTTTCTTCTTTTGTTCTCTTATTTTTCTTATTTTTCTTTTTTTTTTACTAGACTTCCCCTCCCCGACACTTAAACAACACATTGTCCTCAATGTGTAAGTACGTGGACGATAAGTACAGATTGACTTTTTTTCTTTTTTTTTCTTTTTATTTTTTTACAAACACAATAGGACTCACTTGCATTGCTCATGACACATCCCAACCTCCTCTAATTTCCCAAAACCAGAACATAGCGCAGAATTTAATTGTGAATGATCTACATGCTCATAGGTAAGGGATAAACTGTTTGGAACAAATTCATTTGAGGTTAGGAAATCTTTTAGTGAGTTAACAAAGAAAAAGGCTTACAAAGGCTCAAAGGGGTAACTAGGGATCAATTTCGGTCAAGGTTGGCTATTAAGGCTCAAACGGTCCAAAGATGGCCTAAATCATTTCCCCAATGTTGCACAGTCTAGGATTTCGCCTTGAGTGACCATCAAACAAGTTCTAGAATTCATGGAAATCTGAAGAAACATTTAAATTACATAAACTTTCTCTAAGTGAACAAATAACTCAGTGATAATAGCTCAGTGCTCAAGTTGCGCAAGGAATCAAAAGCGAGAACCAATAAACATTTCAAGCACACAGATCCATGCATCATTTATCATTTTCCAAGAGTTATTCTTAATTCATCATTATCTTATCATCGACCCACAAAATGCAAGAAAAGAGGTACGTGGCGTTGTTACACCTGAGTCAAGATTGTATATTTCAACAATCCTTGGGACCAGTAGCCCGCAGACTTAAGGTTTCCAGCCTATATACCTTTATTATGAAATAACAAAACAAGAAACAAGACACTTCAAACAACATGAAATAAACAAACTACAGATTTACTGAGAGAGAATGCGTTCAAGAGTTAAGAAAACCCCATATTCTGCCATTCTCAGGTTTTTCCACAATGTTTTTTTTTTCGAATCGAAACTGATAAAGACAAAAACACACAACAACTCGAAATACATAAAACTAAACTTACTCAAAAAATAATAAAGTCCAACAAATCATCAAACACAAACAAGTCAGTTAGAATGGGTCTAAAAAGTTTAGAAGTTAGCCTCCTTATTCATCCATTATGGATTAAAGAAATCCAGAATGCGTTTCAAGAGAACTTGAACTTTTTAAGCCACCACTCTAAAAGCCAAGATTAGAAAATATTACCTGGGGTGAAAAAAATAACCTGAAAAAAAAAAACTCAAAAGAAATGACATGAAAAATCTCAAATAAACACACTAAAAAGAAAGCAAACAAAAACGAAGCAAACAGCAAATAGAGATTACAGATGGAGGGTTAAATCCAGTTGACGCCTTTTGTTGCCTTCTCCAAACCAATTTATCCGAGCCATTGTTGGATCAGGTGAATAGACGAATTCTTGTAGTTTGTCAATTAACTCCCCTGCCGTTGAAGCTATAACAAGGATTTGCCTCGCTGATGGTGAGATAAAATTTTTTCTACAGCTTGATCAAGAAAAGATAACAAACCATAAAAAAAGTTATTGACATTTAACAAACCAATGGGTTTTTTATGGATGTTTAGCTGTGCCCAAGAGGTGATTTGAAATATCTCCTCTAATGTGCCATAACCACCAGTTAAAGCTATAAATGCATCGGACTTAACAATCATATGTGCAATACGCTCATGCATGCTAGAGACTTGTAACTCTTCCCCGAATGTGTTGCCTACGATATCTCGCACAGCTAATGGTTTAGGGATAATGCCGAGAACTTTACTTCCTCCCAAGGATGCAGCTGTCGACACACACCCCATTAACCCAAGACTACCCCTCCATAAATCAAATGAATACCCCTCGCAGCTAATGTCCTACCAAGATCAAGAGCTGCTGTGGTAAACTCTCCATCTTTACCAAATTGCGATACGCAAAATACGCATATATTGCGGAATCGCCGAATTGGTGTTTTCTCCATTTCTACAAGTGCTCTAATCTTGTGTAAGACACGTTAGATATTATGCTTTTCAATTGCAAGACAGGTTATGGAATGACATATGAAAATATGCAGAATGTATATATACACCCATAAAACTCTAAAATTTTGACACATGGGGACATACTTTCGGTGGGGGTTGCTCGATGCAGATTTATTACCCCAAGATTTGAAAAAATGAGATATGCTTTCGGCGAGGTTTGACAAAACCTACACACTTGTCTCCCACGTGAAGCATGGAAAATGGAGATACACTTTCGGCGGGGGTTGACAAAACCCCCACACTTGTCTCCCACGTGAAGCATAAAACATAGAGATACCCTTTCGGTGGAGGTTGACAAAACCTCCACACTTGTCTCCCACGTGTACTTATGCCATAGGGTAGTCTATGGTTTGTCAAAAAGAAAACTTAAAATTAAAACAAACAAAATCAACAAACAACAACAACACAAAAACAACATTGATAATCAGATCAAACGAAAACAAGAAAAAATAAAATTCGACAACAACAACACACATTCAAATATACAAGTAGTTGTGATTGTGGCTCACATCTTCCTCTGGTTTTACGTCCATTAACGGCTGAAACGCCTTCTATGAGTCGGGGATTTGCTTCCCATCCAGTTTTCTTATAAACTGGCAAACAGGGTCATTTTTAGTCAGATGCCCTAGACTATAACACTGCAATTCATCACGAAATTGTGTCCATAGATTAAGCAATTCACGCTGAACAAGTCCACAAGAATGTGACTCGAGAGTTAACAAAACATTATCCAGCGACTCATACTCAAACCATTCTTAATAAATGAAAGTTTATCTTCTCTATTCCTGGACGCAAAACCTAATGAACGACAAGTCTGGTTACAATTCCATCTAGCACATTTATAACCTACTTGTAACCTTTTCGCTCTTCGCCTCTTGGCGTAGTAGCTCTTTCCTAGACCAGGCATGTATTTTGCGAGATTAATGTCCGGCTCACCGGACAATCTCACCTTGGCTTCGATAAGCCATCGGATATCCGTAGGCAGATTTAAGAGCATCAATATCCAAAGTCTAGTCATCCGTACTTTATAAATTTTAAACACAGCATTTTGAGGTAGTGAAGAAAAATATTTACGAAGGTTCGACAGAAAGATATCGGCATCCATTGAAGAGAAGAAATTGAAAGATATTACCGATAATTCGTTTGAGTCTATTCTTCTCCAAGATATGTACGCTTCAAACCTTCAAGCAATGGCTTCAATTCTTGTTTCGGTGTTTCCTCAATCTGTTGCACAAATGAGCACAAAGTACGAAATAACCAAATTAAACAAAAGAAACGAAAAGAAAAGAGCAGAAAAGAAACTAAAGACACATAAAAGAGATAACAACACAATAGCAAACAAAAGTCAAAAAACAAGTAAAAAATATAAAAACAAATGAGACAGATGGCAAAGAGAGATAAAACCTGATCAATTTGATGGCCTACGAAAGGAATCTCCTTGAGACACAAAAATCGATCATTATTACCTTATTTTATTTTTCTTTTCTTTTCTTTTAATTTATTTTGCAAAAACATTGGGTTGCCTCCCAATAAGCGCTTGGTTTAACGTCCTCAGCCCGACGTTGGTTCCATCACGGGAGGGTCCAATCTCTGCTGTGCTTCACTAATGGGCTTGGATCCTTATTCCAACAAGATACGGTCCATGCATATGGCTGGGCCTTGGATGTTAGCAATCATCCACCCAATAGCTATTTTGTGATCTCTAAGTACTCGGACGCGTTTCTCTTCTTTTAGTGGTGCAAGGCCCATTTCTATCATAATTGGCAAAGTACCATTCTCACCCAAGAATCCATGATTCAAATGATCTGAAAGTGACTTAAGCTCCACGGTATTGACCTTCATCACAGAATGAAGAAGTTTCTCATTAGATAAAGACAATTCAATATACGAAACATCATACCTATTTGTGGTGATAGCTATAGTCTCATCCAAGCTTGTCACAGCTTCCTCCACTTCTTTAGACACTTGTATCAGCTTTCTTGGTTCTTTGAAACTTTCTATCCTTATGTGTTCACTAATAGCAACATCCACTCCAGTCTTGCGAGTTAACTCAAAACATTGTTGTGGCAAATAATCAATAACGTCAACTGCAAAAACAGAATGTAAGTCATTAGAGTACCTCATTTTCTCAAAAATATTAAAACATATCACCTTGCCATCAAACTCTATGGTCAAAGTGCCATAATGAACATCAATCTTGATTCTAGCAGTTTTCGAGAATGGCCTCCCTAAAAGAATCGGTGTTGGACTAGGAGATGTCTCATCCTCTATTTTAAGGACATAGAAGTCTGCTGGAAAAACCAATTGATTCACCTGCACAAGCACATCTTCCACAACTCCTTTGCGATATGCATTAAAATGATCAGCAAACTGAATGGTAATACCAGTTTTCGCAAAAGGTCTAAGATTTAAAGAAGCATAAATAAATGGCATGACATTAATAGATGCTCCTAAATCTAACATAGCTCTTTCAAACTTGGTTTTAACAATGGTGCATGGAATGGTGACCATACCTGGATCTTTGCATTTTGGAGGAATTTTTCTTTGCAATACAGCTGAAACATTTTCCCCCACACTTACTTTCTCATTTCCCTTCAACTTTCTCTTGTTGGTGCATAACTCCTTGAGAAATTTTGTACAACAAGGTACTTGCTCGATAGCACCCAGAAGTGGTATATTTACCTCGATTTTGTGAGAAGTTTCCAGGATTTCTTGTTCTTGTTCCTCCTTCGATTTTGCAAATCTACTAGGAAAAAGTGGTGGAGAAACATATGAAGGAATGGGAGTTATAGGATTTACCTGAGAAGTCAGTGTTTTGTTCATGGTGGAAGTGGTGTCATCTCCTTCATCAGTTTGTGATTTTCTTGGCAAGACATCTAATTGCTTTCCACTTCGCGAAGTTATCGCACTAGCAGTCTCGCTTGGATTGATCACCGTTTGAGAAGATAATTTTTCTGAGTCTTGGCCCTCGAATTTGCTCATGCTAGTAGCCAATTGTCCCATTTGATTTTCCAGGTTTTTGATACTTGCCCCAGTTTCCTCTTGGAATTGCATTGTGTTAGTGGCAAGTGTATTAACAATATCTTCGAGAGACATACCTGAGTTTTGCGAAGTTGGTTGCGGTGCTGGATGTGGCATTGGTGGTGGTTGCATTTGAAAAGGTTGCTGCACTCTAGGTTGATTGAAACCTTGTGGCCGATTTTGTATCACATTTGGAGTGATTGGTTGATGATTCCAGTAACTGAAATTATGTTGATCTTCCCATCCAGCATTGTAAGTGCTAGAGAAAGGATCATACCATGCCTCGTTTGTCCTGGAAATCCACCCATGGCATTGGCTTGTTCCA